>JAPYYT010000470.1:0-98917 GCA_030522565.1 Ceratosolen corneri
GTCGGCGGTAGCGGCAGCGGCAGCGGCGGCGCCTCTCTCGCTGGCCCCCCTTCCTCCCACCCAGTCGCAAGACCTCGCTCGCTCTCGCTCTATCACACGCGCTCGCTCTATCTCACTCACTTAGCTCCGTCTCTCTCTCTCGCCCGCTCTCTCGCTCGAGCGTACACGTTCTCGCGCTCTGTCCCTTTCTCGTGCGCGCACGCCTCTCCTCTCTCGCTCTGACGCTCACGCGCAGTCGCTGACTCGGTACACGCCGCAGCACGAGTCTGGCGCGACTAGAGGGGCCCGAGCGTCGCCGCCGACGACGACGCCGCCGCCGCCGCCGCCGCCGTATTCGGAGTATTGACCGGCTCGACTCGAGTGGCGCGCCGCCTGCTCGCGACTTCTATCCTCCTTCCGAGTGAGTCGAGAGCTCGCTGGAGCAGAGCCCTTCACTCCATTATGGAGTGTCCGAGGCCCTACTCGAGCACCGGGCGAGCTTTGCAATTTCCGAACTTGGGACACGCCGCCGCCGCCACCACCACCGCCACCCCCAGCGCCACCCCCGATTTTAAGAGAGGCTGGCGCACTTACTACCTCAGCCGGCCCTTTCAATATTCAATGCGTGAGAGGGCTTTAGTCAGGCCGACACACACCTCTATTGCCAAAATCTCAATGTTATCGGCCGGTCCCTTGGCCCCCCACCCCCGCCCCCACCCGCCCCCGTCGAGTGCACTCCGAGTTGAGAGCGGACGCCTTCAAGGCCGAGAACGTCCTCGTTATTTTCTCTCCCGACTCAACGAGGGCTTTGCCTTAAGTCCAGCGCGGCTTGGGACAGGCGTAGAGAAGCCCTTGAGTCGGCAGCTCGATCCCCCTGCGAGTAATTTCGCTTGCCGATAAAAAGTCTACCGCGCTCCCCTTTCACGCGGCGAGTCGCGCGGAAATCGCCCAAGTTTCCCGGATTCGGCAGCCCGGGAGCCAAACTCCGAGATAAAGAAGAGATACCGAGCGAGCCTGATAGTTGATGGAGATAGGATCGGCTCTATGAGGATAAGTTCGCCTGTAAGAATGTCCCGATTTACTTCGAGAGAGTCGAGCTCGGGCAGAGCAGTTGATTTTTACTCGATTTTTACGGCGCTCGTGGAACGGCGGACGTGGACGTGGACGTGGGCGGGGGGCGGGGGTGGCGACGTTACGGATTCCGAAATTCCGAAGAGGGTCGTTTATGAAAAATCTTATTCGTCGGGGTGGGACGTTGGTGGGATGATGCGGCGGTGGATCGGGATCGAGTGCGGATATCGACGGAGCTGCGGATGAGAAGCGAAAAGTTTTCGAGTCGAGAGACGTGTGGATGGGAGGAGGGAAGGGGCTGCGTGAAAGCGCCCCTTTTCAGCGTTTAGTCGATAATGTTGAGGCCCCCTTATTCAGGGGCTGGCGGCAGGGGGGACGGGCAATCGAGGATCGATTAATTATTTTTAGAGCGGCACTAACGAGCGAGCGCACAATGACTCGAAATAAATGTATGGAGCATTACAAGCTGCGGAAACAAGCGTAAGCCGTGTCGTAGCGGGACCGCCTCGGCCCGACGCAGCACGAAGGCAGAGCCTGAGTGAGTGAGAGAGAGAGAGAGAGAGAGAGACAACAAGTCGGCAGAGAAAAGCATTTTCGATTTTCAGATCGAAATCCCCGCAATATAGGAGAAGAAAGTTGGCCGGCGCTCGGTGGGATCAACGAACTTAACTTTGACAAAATGCCCGCGGTGATCCACATTTCGTGCTCGGCCTGAATTCGGACATCTCGCTTTATTACATCGAGGTGGTGTATATTTCAGGTGGCCCAGCCAAGGGTCGATGCAGGCGACTGGCCAAATAACGCCGGCCTCCGGATATCGGGAGTCGGCCGAGGGAGGTTTAGGCTTTAAAGGTCCAGGTGCACGCGACGGCTCTCTCTCGACTACCCTCCACGTCGACGGCCACTCCGATCCTGAGCCTCGACTTTCGATTTACTTTCTCTCCTCGTCGTCTTGGCCGTCCTCCACTCGGTCGACTCTTCCATTGCACAATCAGCGAGCAAACAGACTCGTCATTTCTACCGCTCTTTTACACTTTAATTTCGCGGTCGAGTCGAGGACTCCTGGCCACTGCTCTTGGTTGCCCTCGATGTCACTAATTTCTATACATATATATACATATATATATATATATATATATATATATATACAAAGAACACGATAATGAAGTGTGTATACGTTTTTTCTCTTCTTCTTTTTTTTCAAGCTTTTTGCGGGTTACCGTCTAATTTACAGTCAAATCTCCGAGAATAATTACATGCAAGGATGACGCTTAAGTATATTAAGCTGCACTCGTACGCTGTTCTGAAAATATGCTTCGAAGCTAACATTTTAAAGCTGAGTTTTCCTACGAAATGTCTATTAAAAAGTGGCGCGCACGTGCACCGCTCTTTTGTGCTTTTGTGTGTGTGTGTGCGCGCGCGCTTGTGGGTATTGTTGTTAATTTGAAAACGATATGGAAGCGAGTGAGATGACATTCGTATAGTTTGCGTTACGGTTGTAAGTGACTGTCTGTGAGCCTAGCTCGTGTAATCCATCAAAATATCAAAATATTAGGAGCCGATATTCTTCCATTCTCATTGCTGAAATGTACGATACAACTTTTGAAATAAATCCAACATCATTTACTAATGCAGTACGTTCTCTTTACCGTGTTTTAACATCTCGTTACCCAAAACCGCATTCGTTCCGTAGTGTAATTTGATTTTTTTTTTTTTCATTCTCCATTTTACACAATGGTTTCGTGCTACGAACAAAAATTAACGACGACGACGACGACGACGACGACAATAATCATGACAATAATGATAATGATAATATGTATTATAGTCGTATTTATATTAGGCGTTATAATGAAAACAGAATAGAACAGATATATTATTTAAATATTCTTCTCATTCACTTGACATTAATTAGAAATTAAATATTGCTTGTATGCGAGAGCATTCAATTTAATATTAAATTTAATATTATATAATGTAGAGTGGAGATTATCTTTCATTGCGTCATTATTTAAATTAAATCCTATGTATTTTCAACTATTAGTAATTATAAAGAATTTATTTTCATCGGCGCGCGCGCGCGCGCGCCTACTTAGCTCAAAGTTTATGTGACTGATAGAATTTAATATTTGCTCATGGATAGATAATTCAAAGTAAAAAGTTTCGCTACTTGTATTTTTCTCTATAATACCTTACGATATTTCTCTCGCTATTTTCAATCTCATAGTCTTACTTATTGCATGTTAAGTTGTTTCGATTTTCCCATTTTCAATATTTTCAATGTCTCCTCTCGTGTCATAGAAGAACGATTTTTATTTCATTTCATAGTTCAATTAATCAAATACTGCACTGTTTTCTTGCTTTAATTTTCAAACCACTAAGATTAATTCAATTGAGCTATAAGATTATTTATGTTTTTTTTTTCTCTCTTTATGCATCATCATCCATCTTTCATTCAACTGGCAAATTATCATCTCCGACAATACCTTCTACTAAATACTAATATTATAACGCGAAAGCTTAACACTTTCCAGCAATAATTACAAGACTCGTGTAATCATAATTATAGATAGAATTTCCTACCTCTAGATTAATAAATCTTAAGATAAAAAACAATGTGCACTTAAATAAAAAAACTTTTTTTCCCCAGAAATGCACATTATTGTACTTCGCATTTTTTTGTATCTGCCTTTTAGATAAGCAATACTAATGCACTCCCAATAAGAAATAATTAAACGTAATTGTGTTGCATACGAGGTATAAATAGTTTAAGGATAATCCAGTGGAAATGATTTATAGAATTTCAATACTTTATTGCAGACTTTTATGAGGAATTTTGATCGATTAATTCTTCGTTAACAATTTATTATAATTAAATTTCATGATAATTAAACGGAACTATTTGATGATGGAATGTCTTGGATAAAATTAAGCAAAAATGCAATCGCACAGCCGCATATTAGTGACAATTGAAATTACTTTGCAATTAAAATAGGCCGGTAATTTAAAGTTTTTTGTACGGTCATCAGTGAATGTTAATAAGCTCGATCGGCCGTTATTAAAGAAATTTCATAAATGGAATAAATTGAGACGGATATCGTTAGGAAATTAGTTAATATGCTTCGAGGGACTTTTGCACATTTGATTTATATTGATTGTTGTGAGAATAGTATATACTTGCACGTAATAATTGCAATTACAAGGATTTTGAACTAATAACACTTCCCTTCTCCTATTGATAATCGCCATTGAATAAAGCATTAATCAATCTGATAACAATGATATCTATTAATATTAATAGCATAAGAATTATAATACCAGCTTTTTATTATTTACCTATTATTAGCGCTCTTGGTCTCGCTAATGCACGCAACATATTTATATCGGCATACGTCAATTACCGTCTCTCATTTGCTGAATTCTTCGATGTCGGTGCACAATCACTGCTTATTCAAATGCAAACATTAGCTTTGGCAGTAAAAATGTTTCTTAGTATCGGGGGAATTATTAAACAATCGACCGTTAAATAAAAATTGGCACTGAAGTGCATCGCTGCCGCCGTTGATTACGTAGTTTAAAGCAAATACACCAACAAGTTTTATTGATAATTTTGTTGACAAATAATCGTTACGGCATTTCCATTCATTTCCTCGTCTCCCTTTTATCACTTTCATTTACTTACCTCGCGACAAGTAACGACGGGCCATCTTGCTCCATTTCTATCCAATTCGATATTTCACACCCACAGACCATAAATGTTTTTTATGCTTGTAACCGCGGCCTCGAAGCAATTTATGCCTTATTTGCCTTCGCTTACAATAATTTTAACGACTTTACCGTTGTCAATGGCAAATCATGTGGGTATTGTCCCATACCGTTGGACTATTGCAATTTGCCGAATGAAAATCGCTTCCATTTTCCGGTGCCATTTGTCACCAACTTGACCAACAATTAGCCAAGGAACTAACTATTTGACGGGCCAAAGGTAGTTTTCAAGCAAATAAAATTGAAATACCATAGATTTATTTAAAAGAAAAAATGCTTCCTCGAGGACAACTCCAGCTGGAAAAATACTTTCGCCTAGATTATGGCTTTGGAGGAAGTATCATTGGAAATAAAACTAATGCGCTTAACTCATAAAATTCCTTAAGTGTCCGGTCAATAAATCCCGTGCACATCAATATAGGTAATTTCATTATTGACAGGCCGTAAATATCGCAGCTGGCAACTAAGAGACAATCGACAATTTTAGTAAAACAATGAAAGTAAGAAATAGCTTTGGGAAATCCGAGTCAATTGTTAGATCGGCATGGGAAATCGATGGAAATCTCTTCTCGCGGCCTCTCGCTTATGCCTCCTTCTCCAAATCATTAATCTAAATTTTTCTATTCACGCAGTTCCAAACTAAATCCAACTAATACGTCTCCCGCGTTCCCATTCTCAATTCAAACGACCCGTCTTTTCTTCTCCATCTCCCTCTCGTTCTTATTCTCTTTTCTCCCATACGCCCACATTCTCTCTTTCACTTTCTCCAAAATATATATATCAGCCTATACTTCTCTCCTCACTCGCGTACCACCAAACTACAGAGAATTTCCAGCCGAATATACATACTCCTCTCTCTCTCTCTCTCTCTCTCTTTCTTGCTCTCGCCCTCTTCTAACCCTCCGGCACAAAAGCTATACCAATTCGTTCTTGTCCTCCGCTCTGCACTCGCGTATGCATGCATTTATCCTTAACTTTTATTTCTTCTCCATACTTTTTGCCGACATTCTTTCTACAGGCTCAAATCTTTTCGTACCTTTTTTTTTCCCTCGTGCTCGAAGAAAAATGGCATTTTGTCCCTCGATCCTTATGTCTTTTCTATTTTAAGCCACGTATAATGTATGTGTCCGCGATAAAGGCTTCATATTAGGTGATTTTGTCTAAAGTTACACAAATCCTCCCAATTCTCCTCGTATCGAACAATATTCCGAGAGAGAATTTATCCTTAGACTCTGTCATTTTACAATGTTGTTGTCGGGTGAATCGAACGCATTTAAATAAAAAATAATTTCAATATTTACTTGAGGCCAGTGAGCTTTTACCGAGACTCGGAGCTCCTCTAGACAAATCGGTTGTACTTAGTTGGATTACAAATTTTCGTTTATCTATTTTTCAAATAAATTTAATTGGAAAATTAAATACCTACGCATTTAGACAAAAGATTTTTAATTTTCTCGTTTGCTTTCTATATATATATATATATATATATATTGATATAGATGTATAAAGTGTTAATTTTAAAAACATTTTTAAGATGCAGAAAGAATCACAACTTCAACCGTGAGTTTTTCCTAGGAGAAAAAATTTATTGACAACCGCACGGAACTAATCGTACTTTAATGATTAGAGAGGCAACTTATTATTCAATGAAAATATTGAACCGAAATCTAGTTTTATATTATCAATGAGCACGATTTATTTATCATATTCTTTAATTTAATTTTGTACGATGAAGCACGCCTTTCAATTGATTATTATACATAAAAATTTCAAGTTAAATCAATATTCCATTATCTGATTAAAATAACCCCAATGATTAATAAAATATTTAGGTAATATAATAAGCAGGTGGTAATATTTAAAAATTAACGCAATACTATATTGATTAATTCAATGTGTATCATTTATTAAAAAATTAATTATTAAATTAAAGAAGCAGCGCTCAACTTTATAATCGTCAAGCAGACCAATATTTATTTTATATTAAATTCACGATAACCAATGATTCATTGCTTAATGAAATTGGCTGTTGAGATACAAATTTTTTGTTTCGAACGTTTCTCTTTATCTTCAAGCTAATATTTCGATGTATGTATTCAATTCTACGTGCTACACTTACCTATATATATATATATATATATATATGTGTGTGTGTGTGTGTGTGTAAATTATCATATGTTATTATTACAAGCATATTCACTCCACACTCCTGCACTACTCTGTACAATCACGCTTTTGTAATTACTCGTGAGCTTTTCTAAAAAAAAAAAAAAAGAAAAAAAACTCGATTCTTCTTTATTAGATTATTCTTAGAACAACTGCGAGGGTCGTATTCATAAGATGAGCTTTTTTTCTTTTTAATTGAAGAACACGTCTTTTGAATATCTTCGCCATGCCATGCACTTGTGCAGAGAAGAAATACATAATGCATAGAGAAGATCGTAAGTCCAAAACGAAAATAAAGCTGAAGCATTCGAACGCAATTTTCAATCGTACTTCAAGCTCTGCCGATAAAATTCGAATGCCAGATAAGCGGATTTGCAACTCGGCTAAATACCAAAGTCCGATTTGAAATCAATTCGGCCCCTAAACGATCTTCGCCGCTCTTCGCCATTTCCACGATTTTTCGCAATCCAAAGAGAACCATGGGACCTCATCCCCCATACGACGTTCGCTCACTCAAGACAAATCGCCTCTTCCTTTGTTTCATCCAATAAGGCCGCTGCTGCTCTCTACCCCCCCCCCCACCGCCCAAGCCCACAGCACATCGCCGCCTCGGCGAGAGACAAGTGCTCGTACTCTCGTATCCGAAAGTCGAGTGCGCACCACTCATCATACATCTGTCCTCGAGCGTTCGCCGCTCCTTCCCGCCTCCATTCCCTCGCCCCTTCCCCCAACTCCCATTACCGGAATAAAAATAGCAGCCGCGCACGTATCGTGTCGCGAGGGCACGCATACGTGAAATTAACGACAAGCGGAGTGTAAGATTATTAAAGGCGCAGGCACAATCGCAATTACGTGGCGAGGCGGATCCGTTCGGTCGAGAGCGGAGCAGCGCCTTCCCCCACGGGACTCCGGGGAATAATGTCCGACGAGCTGCTGCTTATCATCCTAAAGCTCCTTTGACCCGACATATTTTCAGCGGCGAGCGCCTCTCCCAAGGGTCACGCTCCGCTGGAAAATTCGCGGTTCCGGCTGGACGTGGTAGGAGGGAGACACCACCCCGTCCTGTCCCTGCGGCCGATGTCGCTCGCTCAAGCTTCTGGGGTTCGGAGGCTGGCGAACGCGCGGCTCGGGAGGGCCTGAAAGAGGTGTGGGAGTTTTTACACATCCGGTCAGCGATGTTTGGGCTGGATTTTTAATACCGAGATCTGCTCTCTAATTAAGGGCTTCGTAAGGCCTTAGTATCAGGGCCCCCCAAGTAGGTTGAAGCGATGACGCTGGAATTTCAGCTTTCGGGAGATGGGAAAGAAAGGTGGGCAAGATTGCACGAGTAGTTTGGGTTGCAAATTTGTCTAAATTTCCGTAGAAATAATCCGATGTAAGCTTGGGAGAATTAAGATTAAACTCGTAAATTTGGGCGAATGGCCTATGACGTTTGCGCTCTATTGGTGAAAATGGGAATTTTTATTCCCTAATGAAAATTACGGCCCAATGTAAAGCAGATATTAAAGTAGGAGAGAACTAATGGGAAATGTTCTGAAATTACAATAGCCGCGCGTACTACACCATAGCCATTAGATTGGAGTTCTGCGAATTCGAGAATTAATTGTATTCTCGGGCTAATGCGATTTTTAACTAATTTCCAGGCCGTGCGTGTACTTAATGCTTCGTGGTAATTGAATATGCGTGGGAAATAGTTTAGCTCTGCGAAGTCCTTTTGCGGCCATTCGTGACAGATAAATACGAATTTTTACATCTCCCTTTAGGATATTGTGGGGCTGTCAATTTTGTGAAACTGGAGCGGGCAATTTTAGTTCGGGAGCGAGCATTTGTTTGACAATCGGAAATGCTCGCTTCGGCTCTAATTAAAATAAATTTCCTTTGATTAAAATATACACTGGGATTTTATTGTGGAAGGCGAGCTTAATTGAACTAGATCTACTTTAAAATTTACGCAATTTATGAGCTTCGCGCGAGAGTTCCACCATTATGCGCTAAAATTTTGCCTTTCAAAAAGTGAATATTCTTTATCGCGATGGAGGCTAAAATTATAAAAATAGCTTTGAATTTAATGTGCAGTTGGAGGCGAAAATTCATATCGCTTCCTTGAAAAGTAATAATATAAGCGATTTTTCAACACACGGCAATTGAATATTTGCGTAAATTTCATTTGTCCCTGCTGGATCTTA
The DNA here is from genome assembly GCA_030522565.1 of Ceratosolen corneri. NCBI lineage: Eukaryota > Metazoa > Arthropoda > Insecta > Hymenoptera > Agaonidae > Ceratosolen > Ceratosolen corneri. The sequence goes on from JAPYYT010000470.1 coordinate 9,168, forward strand.
CATTTATAATTACTTTTGCCCACCTTTTTATGACACATCGCTCGTAAAATATTAATATTTTTAAAACCATTTTCAATTTAATTTGTGTATTTTTAATATTACGATCGAATTATAACTAAAACGTTGAAAGAATTTTTATTCCATTGATCGAGATACTATTAATATTAGAAATATACATTCTACTTGAAAAGTTTTACTAGAATAAATTATGAGAATATTTTTAAAACTTTTTATTTTTTACTTTATTTTTTACTTTCTTTTTTTTTTTTTTCTTTATTTATTAACTTTTACCCCTGTGAAATGGTAATGAAATTCTCGAAAGGTGCACAAGTAAAAACTTGTGAAATTCACATTTTCTGTTGATTCGCCAAATATGATTTGCACAAACTTCAAAATAATTAAAGTATACTTTAATTAAAGTATTGGAGATACGCAGAAGTGAAAAACATATTATTTTACTATCGAGCCCCTAAAAACTTATCTTATTTACCTACACATTTATTCTTACACTTATTCTCATAATAAAATCATATTATTCCTTGATTTTATTCCGACATTACGTAATTGTAATAATTTTATTCTCGCGAATTGCTCTTTCCTTAAGTAGACTAGACCTCGACAGCTCAATGTTTATCGAAAATTGCCGTATAACAAAATTCGAATGTAAATGTTAATGAATTAACAAAAATAAGGTCGTTGCTGCTGGTAAATTCTGCCGTCATACTTTGACATTGAACAGCAATGCCCAGATCCCTCTGTTTTTCATTTATCCACAACTTTATTGTCCGTGCTCGGGTAAATAAATCAAGCGGGTAATAATTTATTATAATACGCGATTTAATAGTTGGACTTTAATGCAAAAATTAATTTATTGCCAGCATGACTGTAATATATAAGAAGACAAGCTGACCGATTCCCTTAAGATTATCGACCTATCAATCTCGCAAACTCATTTTAAAAGTGTGTTATTACTGCTGCGATTATTCCCTTAACCCTTTCACGATTATCAATCATTATCGTGACATTCGAAATGGATGATTACAATGTTAAAACATTGATAAAATGAATAGTTACAATTTCTGTCGACGTCACCGATTTGCCAGACCCGCATCGCGGCTCACACTCGCCGAGTGTTTTGTATTTTATTTGCGTAACATTCGCCTCAAAGGTCTTGAATTCACAATCTTGACAATTAATGCTCAACTCGCGGGCAAATTAATTTCACAAGCGATCGCCGCCTCATTGAAATTTGACAAAAGTTCGACGAAATTTGCGAGAGATCGACGTACTTTTCCCCGCCTCGGAAATCATCGAGGCACATTAGATTTTCGCTTTTCTTAGTTTTAATTCTATGGTCATTTCACATCGACATCGAGAGCTTAAGCATTTTGGATTATCTAATTTCTTCCTCCTTTGTAATTCGCTGGAGTTTTAAAGAGGATTAAATACATCAGAGGAGCCGTATATTTACGAAAGCTTAAAACAGCTTCGAATCTTCAGAAAATTTTAATTATAGATATGCGAGTGAATAATTAAACGGATAAAACTCTGCTTAATAATCGGCTATTATTATTTATTTCCTTTTTTCTTTCTCCGTTCTTCTTCTTCTTTTCAAATAATTTGCAGGACAATTGCAATTGCAAGCGCAGAGAATTGCATCACGCAGGAAGGAGTGTCAACCGGAGGTGGCAGTGCGCAAACAAAGACGCGCTGGTATTTGCGTATACTAGTAATGTATATCTCTGCTGCATATTCGTATCTCTAATCGAGCAGGATAATTCAGCCTTCAAAGCTCGACTAATAAAGGAGAAATAAAAGACTTGCAAAAGCACCAAATGCACAGCGCATTTTCAAAAGTTAAAGCAACAGCTCAAGATCTAAAGCTCGCGATATTTCATGATTTCGCTTGAATTGGTGGCCCAAATCAATATGCCGCAACCTTCCCTCCTCCACTCTCTCTCTCTCTCTCTCTCTCTCTCTCTCTCCGTCTCATTCCCTTCCTTGACTTATATTCTCGTTTGCTCGTGGCCGCTATTGTTTTTGCTTCTCGTTTTCTAGTCGGGCTTTAATAACCGCCCGCGCCTATCACACCACTCCGACTCCCCCCAAGCCCCAAGACCAAGACAATGCCTCGATCTAACGAGAGCATTAGCATCCTCGCACAATGAAGCGAGAGCGAATGCAATCGAGAGGACGGGCGTGGCCGTGAAATGTGGCCGCGCTGCGCCCATCCTCCATGGACGCGCCACCCCAGCCCCGGCAGAATACTCGATAATAATCCATCGCATAAAGGGAAATTGGGCATACTCGGTCAAGCGAGCGGCGGCAGCCCCCCCTCCCACCCCGCCGCTCAACACCCCCAAGAGAATCTGCCGGGGGCGGTCATTCGCGTAGCCACGCATAGCCAGAGAGCCCCACGTGCCGGAGCGATGATTTTATGGATGGCCACTATTATTCCATCGCAGAATAATAATGGGAGACATGGGGGGGTGGGGGGTTGGCACGGGGGGGAGGAGAGAAAGCCCGTCTGCTGACTTCTTGCGCATCCCGAATAATAATTGGCGGAGTGAGGGCGAGGATTTTTCAAGGGAGCGTTGTTCGGCACACGTTTTCGCGGAAGACCCGGGCGACGAGTCTCCGAAGAAGGCGGGAGGTTTGCTCGTGCGACAGGCAAATGTGTCGCCTTGTGCTCGTTATCGCGGAGAGATGCAGCGACGCGAGTCCCGGGGCGCGAGAGCGAGCTTGCCTCTTAATAAGCCAACGACGACACTGGATAATTAAAGCCAGGCCCTCTCAACTGGCTGTTGGTCGGCTGCCTCCGGGCGGAGAGGTTATTCGAGTCTACGCTGATCGTCGATTTCGCAATGGCCGATAATGGATAGCGCAGCCAGGGGAGCGGGGAAGGCTTATGCCGGGAGACTCTAGAGCCACAGCTCGTCACATCGTCGCCAAGAATGTAATGCTCGAGGTGGTTGCTCGAGCCGATTAAGCTTGTCCAACTGCTTGTCGTTAGAGAGCCGGTGAGTGTCGTTTCTTTGGAGGATCGATTGCGTTTGCTCGTGTCCTTGGGTCGTGGGCAAGGATGGGTGTAGTCGTTGGTATTTGGCATGTGCTTTGTTGACATTGTACTCGTGCGTGGCCATTGTGCGCCAGGTGTGCGGTTATTTCACCCGCGCGGCACGATATGTTAGGGTTGGTATTGATTATCGTGGGGCTGGCCACGATGACGAATTCCAATGGTAATGATCCAACTGCGGCTCTCTTAACCATCTGCTTTAATAGCACTTGCCGAGGCAATTGCAAAATATCCGTATGGATTTGCTCGTGCTTGGTGTTGGAGAGCTGCTGCTGCTGCAAACACCGTGATTGTCTTGAGTAAAATAGGATGCTGGTATTCTTGCAATTTGTCTCGTGCCCGCTGCTCTCCCATCCCGTAATAACTAAAACGTTGCTCTCTTTTTCTTCCCTCTAGCTTTTCGGTAATTCGATAATTCAGCTCATTCCTATTCTCCGCCATCGCTTGGCTTCGCACTGTAAAATACTTTGGTAAATGTTCCATTGCGCGGCACTATGTCGCTCACGTTTTCGCCCGAGAATCCAGCAGTTTTTCTCATTCGCCAAGGCACCAGGGCGGCCAATTATATTTTCGAAAGGCATTGCTAATTAAATGTGTGGAGAAGAAGTGCTCTGCGTAAGAGGATGTTAATAATTTGAGGCAGACGTTTGTTCACGTCTTTGGCTTCTCAAAGGTCGAAATTCTTCTCAAAGAAAAGAAATGTGCGTTGGGAGGTAAAAATTGTGGCTGATTAGAGAATCAAAGTGGGATTTTACTTTTAATCGCGCCGAAATCAGCGCTATAAGGTACAAATTTATTTGGTGGTAAAGTGATTAGAATGTCGAGAATTCATTGGATATACCATTAAGCAGTTGTATTACACGGATAATATTATTAATTTCGATCGATCTTATACAACTTTGGTTTAATATTTAAGAATAATACCTGTACGTTCGTGTATTTCATAAAATAGAAACGTTGAAAATAAATTTCTATACATAGATTTGGGTATTTACAATTAGGTTTACAAACTATTCGAACCTTAAATGCACTATATATATGTATATATATATATATATAGTGTTTTTGTTTGTTTTTTTCATGATTCCTGCCCTGCATCTGAATATTTTCTATTACCTTCCACTTTGCCACTTTATACCGTTAAAAAATTTCTCTCAATCTTATTTATCGTTATCAATGGATATTAGAATATCAATGCTATTTCAATCTTCAATTTTCGGTGATTTATACATTGGCTCGAATTCTATTCCAATTTATTAATAACAATCCACTCGTGGATTCCTTATTTGTCGTTGCTATTAGAATTGTTTTAACATTAACTTTGGCATCGCTAGAAATAAAACGCAAGACAAATCAAAAGTGTCCGTTGAATTGCATCTACTTCAACACTACATTGACATTAAATTTATTTATCAGTATGTCGCATACGAATGTTTTCATGCCATTGAATACTCTTTTTTCGCTTTACAATTTCACAGATTACATTCAACAGTTGACTATGAAATATTTCTTATAAGAAGAGCACGACTTCATATTATAATTAACGAAATTATATTAATAAACATAATTGTACGTAAGGAGGCGACGTTTGAGCTTATTTAGCGTCAAAGGCACAAAAATGTACGAGTCTGCTTATTTATCTATAAAAACATTCCTTACTTTCAAAATCTCATCTTGGAAAGAAAACGTGGAACAAAAAGAGCTTGTCCTATGTTTTTCTCAATTCAAAACACTCCAACTATAATATCTGCGAATATAATCAGATTCTTCGTAATCGTATCTGTGCAATAATGTGAAGTCAAGTATTTTTTAGTTTGATGAAACGTGCTGAGTTTATTAAACTCATTAAGATAATAAGAATCATGACAAACATTATGTTTATCGTGTCCGTGAAAGAATAATCTTAAAGAAGGATCGATGAAAGTTCAATCGATTCCCATATTATTTATTTATTGTATTGTCGTTTATTATCTATGGGAATTGGCGTTAATTTTAAGATATCTAAAGTTCTATGGGATATTGCGCTTTAACCAATGTAATTGTGCTATTGACATAATCCGAGTACATTGTAAGAAATATCTTGTGGAACAATATGTGTTATCAGAATTATATTTGTTATTTACTATTTAATTAGTAACAAGTACTTTAGAGTAAAAAATAATGCTTGTTTACGATTTCTGTTTTAAGTATTGGATTTTTCGAAACATTAAGCGTAATGGATAGGAAGTTACTTTTCCCGATCACGTCTTTGGTCTTCGTTTCAATTTTAATTCTTTGATTTTTTGTTTTGTTTTATCTTTTTTTCTTGCAATAGAATCTTTGCAACTCCAAACAATCCTTACGAATGATGGGATAATTAATTATTTTACCCTGTGCATATAATAAATAGATTTAATCTTCTTATAATATTGGAAGGCTTGAAAATACTTGAAACAATACTTCTTTCAATTTACTTAAATTGGTCTTTAAATTAAATAATTTTTACACTTCCAATCTTACATATAATTTAATATAAATTTTTTCTCCAATTACACAGGCTCTCCCTGTAAATTCTCAAAATTAAACCTTAACATTAATATTGTATTTTCGCTTCTTTTTAACTCCCAGCCACCGCTTCTGTGCAAGCAAGAGTTTCATAAATATTTATCATATTTATTAAACATATTTATTATGGTTTTTACTATTATTGATCTTCAAGATTTCCTATCGGTAGAATATCTCTGCTCGTGTGGATGTGTGGAGCATTTTACGTATCCTACCACACGATCTTTTTGTGCTTGTCAAGTCATTTTGCAATCCCTTACTTGTTAGTTAATTTACTTATACGATATTTATAGTGTTAAATTATATCGCTAGTGCTGTTTCTACTTTTATAGCATAGTGCTTCCAAGTCTGTATATTTACTACGGATCTATCCAACACCTATAACCATAAATATTGCAATAATCGTTAATAGCTTTCATATTGCACATCTCCAAAATGTCATTAACATTTATAATGCATTTAACTTAGCCTGGGAAAGGTTTCGTAATATAATTTTACGTGCCAAACAACACCGAATCCCGCTTTATCCAATCATTTATAATACGAAACGTTTATTTATTTATCTATTTGTAGTTTAACGTCTTTATATTTTATTATATGACAGCTTTACTTTTTACACACGATCACTGGACCAAGAACCCTAGCATAATTAACCAAACGAGATGTATCAAAATATGACTTCTCATAAGGCATTTCATCATTTATGCGGAAAACTTTAACCACTCTTTTGAATATACTTTCTTAGTTAGTTACGCACTATCTTTTTTACGACATTCACAGTGAAGTTTCTTCTTCCCTCGCTTCTTCCTTCTAAAGTTCTTCCCGTCTTTTTGTTTTGAAATACTTTCTCTTATATATTCATTTCATATTTCTCTCTTTCCTTCTAATCATTACATTAATTTAATGATTAAAAACTTCAAAATTACCGATCTAAATTCGCCCATTTCTATTCTACCTCGGATAATAGTAAGGCTTGGCTTATGCTATTCTTCTTTAAAATATCGTTAATCCTAACTTAATACTCTTCTTTTTGGAGCATTATATACTATAATACTATGGGCACCCAATATTTAACTAATAATTATGCTTCTCTTCTATAATGTTACCCTACATGTACCTTTAATAATATGTTATTTGGGTTGATAAGATTAATTAATCGGTCTTTCGCTTAGAGATTTCAAAAATTACGTTCGCAATATTCGAAAACGGTCGGTGCATTAACTGAAACTGAAATCTTTTTAACATTTTGCAGTGCTACCTGTAACATTCTCAAAGCAAAACACAAACAAATTAGTATTAACTTCAAATCAACTGCAACTCCCTATTTATCTAAAACAAACAGAACTCATTGTTATGCAATTATGTAGCCATTGCTGCAGATACGGACGTTAATAATTAAAAAAAAGATTGAATATTATTCACAATCCTATAGTATAATAAGTTTCTTTGCATATCATATCGTTACGACAAATTTCAAAGACAAAAGTTTTTGTAATCAATGCATATATTATAAATTTAAATGACGATAATGCAAAGTTTTTTCTATTAAACTAAGTGAAGATAAAGATATAAACTAAGTGCTCTTGATTAATTTATGAAATGCATATTGGCCTTTGTTTTTCAGAATCATTTGGTTATACATTTTCTGGCAATAAATTCAATGCACATTTACATATACGAGGCAAAACACTTGTAACGATTTATTGTTTTTTTTTTATAGAATCGCGTAAACGTCTATATTAATTTTTCGAATCTTCGCCATTTCCGTAATGTTTTTATAATTGCAATATGTTGTGGATTACTGTGGGAGGGGAAAAAATACCTCAAGCCTTACTGATAAAGGCTTATTTCGTTGAAATTTAAAGTAAGTTTTGGCCAAAGCACACGCTGCTTTCTAGCTTAAGAAATTATAAACATTACAACTTGAAAACTGTGTTGTAACTTTAAGTTCACATTCAACATATATATATGTTGATATATAAAATATGTACTATTAGGATAAACTTGTCGAAACATTTAGAAAGATATTCGCAATATAATATCAGAATCTTGAGGATTTAAAAAATCGATGTATAAAAAAAAATCCAAGAAAATATCAGTTTGTCCAATAAATTTAGGTAATTGTTTCGCATGACAAAAAAATGCACATATATTATTCTAATGAGACTTTTGTATTGAAGTGTCAGTTATGCCTATTGGGTTTAAAAATAAAAACTCATCATAATAATCGTTCGTAAAACTCGAGGATTCTACGAAATAATTATTCTTTTGAATATGAAATGATAAATGTTTCAAATGAAACACGAAAGTCTTAATAAACATTATTTTTTTTCGAGCATTCATCACTTATTTATAGTAGATAAGGATAAATGTTTTCGCTGTTCATCTCAAGTAATTGTTGAATTTATTATTAAAACAAAAAGTGAACTTTTTCCTATAAAGCAATGAAAAACATATAAAAGTAGTTTCCCCAAGTGCTTTAAATTATACCTGAATCCTTGAGAAATTAATGGGGATATTGCGATGATAAAATTATAGATAATTAAGCAAATTATTTGCTCTAATAATAGAGTTTGACTCAACAATAATCTTTTATACTTAAATAAACCTCGCTGCATTCTTTGCACCGTCGATACAAAGTTATCATATAAACTTCATGCGATACCTCGATATCGGATAAAACAATTATATATTGAATGAATGTTGATAGAAATTGAACGATGAAGCGGCCGAATTATCAGGTACGTATTATCTTTGTCGTTTGTTCATACAAACAGTTGCAGCTCTTCGCTTGGTTCAATTTTCAAAAGAGTATTTCCAATTCGAAACAACATTGTTTTTGCTTTCACGCTGCCTCTACTCAACTACTCGACCGAGTCTCATAAGAAGTTTTTATTGGCTGCGGAAAAGATTTAGTTTGCAATCTGTCAATATTACACCAGCAATATATCAGGTGGAGTTTTGTTTAAAAATTCGCTAAATTCTTCCTCCAAATATTATATAAGCTTTGCTTCAATACGATTATCTTTCTCAAAACAATGTTAATCATCTATTTTAGCAACAATGAAAAACTCATCCTCCTACAATGCACTGATTCACTCTTTGCGAGGCAAATGACACATTTCACACTCCCCGTTTAATACGGGCAACAAAGAAATTTTTAAAAATCCCGAGCTCAGTCCAGCACGTGTAATGCGATTATTTATTAAAAATTATGTTTCCCGAAAAATCAATGTAAAACTTCGATGCTAATTGCCATGGAAGATCATTGCCGCTTGACAACAGATTCCTTTAATACATATAACTTTTGTATTTACTTACGATCGCGCAATAAATTATGAAACGCAAACGAGCCACTTTAAATAAACTTTAAGCATACATTGCCTACGTAAATAACAATATTTTTCTTCAAAAATAAAATCTGTTTGTTTCATTTATTTAAAAGAATTATCTGCATTGACAAACATGGTCCTTTCATTCCCTTTAACTGCTTTATCTCAAGTAAAATAAATTTGACGTCACATTGATATATATTAAAAAAAAAAAAAAAAGAATAAATGGCATTGATGCCAAATATGTAAAATTTCTTTTTTTTTTGAGCTACGAGCCCATCAGCATTGCTTCAAAAAAATTCCAAGTAGTTAAAAATAAACGTTACTATTCTTACATTTCTCATAACGAGAACATAATCACTTGCAATTACAGTGAGCAAAGCATTATTATTTTATTACTGTTGTTATTGTTATCGCTGCCATTTATTAATATTTTGTTGTCGTATCGTCGTATTTATGTTGTAGCGCCGTAATCCCGTGAATTTATCAATATAAATGAGGCAGCCACTACAATCGCATATTGTTCATCTAAAGAATGTGAAACTATCGATGACCTTGAGTAAGGAAGAAATTTATCTATGCCTCTGCACAACGCGAGTTTATGCGGACTCGCGACTATGCAAGCAAGATTTCAGTTTTACGCGACATTTTACGCACACATGGCTGCGGAATGCAATATTCCACCCTCGTTACCCCCAAGGAATTCCCATATTTCCCTGTAATAGTGCCTGCGACCTAGAAGAAGAAATTTTTAAACCATAACGCAGAAAATAGTCGCGATAGCAAGTGAAAGCACCCTGTATTCGCGTATCGGCGGTAAGCTTTTTTAAAGTCAGATGGTCTTATCAATTTTTAAAAGATTTCGCATTCCAATTATATTAGTGCTCCTAGTACCGACAATGTCGCATATTTTCTATTATTACATGGAGCGTGCAGAGAAAATGGAAAATCCTTATTCGTTCATATGGCATAAATAAATAAAGCGTATAGGCAGTTCTTGATTTATTAAAATTATGCCCAATTGACATTGCTAATTGACATCAGAATACTTTTCACTTAATATACGTATAACAAATATTCTTATCTACGATACATTAAGTTACTACAAATTTCAACTCTTTTTACATCGTGAAATTTATAAATTGAAAAACTTCTCTTTTCAATCTCGTTAATTCGCGCGCATTTAAGGGTAAATTTGCAAAATAAACTTACCAGTTATATAATGAGATTGTATTCTTGTGAATTGTTATAAATTATTGTCCATTGGCCAAAATCACGGGGCAAATTAACAAATATATTTTGCCCTTACTTAAAAATACCTACAAATAATACAAAGGCAGACATTCGCCGCAAGTTCACGCTGAATTAACCCCCGAATCTTCAGAAATTTACAATTATTCCCTCTCCTGTACGTATATTCCTTCGCCTCGTAGGGAATATATTTTTAATTAATATTAAAATATTGCCTCAGACAATTGGCTTAAAATAATTTCTTGATATGAATCTTGATAGAAACAAAATGCTCTCATTCCTCCCAATATTAAAGGAATGCAATAACAGTTATTGAATGTCGAAGATATAAGTAAATAATCGTATTCCACGTAGCTAAATCTTTCTACATTATATAACAATTAAATCTCTCGCGGCGTTATTGAAGTTAGCTTCGAGTAAATAACTTATCTTCGCGTTGCAGCTAAATAAACTGAGCAAACCCAGTAGCAAAGGGTTTGAAGCTGATATCGTGTACTTTTAATTAAAATTTATGTAAGTGCAGCAGCAGATTTAAATATTTGTAAGCGCGAAACCAGTAATTCACTACTATGCAAAAATCTATATCTATACCTGACGGAAATTCATTTTCTTTTCCAAAGTGTCGTTTATTTATTGCCCAAATTGTTAAAATTTCGTTTACAACATCAGAAGGATTTTACATACGCTTTGCTCTCACGTTGTATTTCCGTACTCAAGGCTATAAATTGTTGTAAATATATTTATATAATATATAAATATAAATATAAATATATAATAATTGTAAATATATTTCATCAGTCACAGGTATTTCAAGTTCAAGATGTATATAGCAGGGTAACGTCTTTATCTTTTTCTCTCTTTTTCCTTTTTTTGTCACTAATTCGTAAATTAAGCATTATAAATTCCATTGGACAGAATGTATTAAAAATTAAATTAAACGTATTATTGCTTTATGGAATTGTAATTTCTATTATTGAGTTAATCATAAGTATGCATTTAAAACATTTCTACGAGCTAAGGTTTTTCTTGCTATATAAGCAAGCAGCCCAAAAGTTCTGTATCAAATTTAATTATTAATGAACAAGATTTAATGATTAGATAATAAATTTCTAAGTATTGCGATACAATCGGAAAATCTTTTTTAAGAAAATAAATTGTATATTATAAATGTCTCTCTCTCTCTCTCTTATTCACTCACTAACTTCGCGACTCTATCCTTTCGCATCAAGCATTTTCTTTGTTATCGAGCGACTCACATTCTGACTCTTTTTCTTCTTGCCCGACAACTTTTCATCTTATTGGTAGTCTAAGGAAAATTGGCTTCGAGTTATGCGTTGATAAAGGGACACCCGATTTCCTTTGGTAATGTCGTCGTCGGCTTTTATAATGAGGAAAACTTTTCCTCAACGAATATAATGCATTTGGAAGCAAAAGTAGAAAAGTGAGATGGAAAAATAGTAAGATAGACAGACGACAGCGAGAAAGGGAGAGAGCAAGGGAACGAGAAGATTTGTAAGCGATAGAGATAGAGAGATAGGGAGATAGAGAGAGAGAGAGAGAAGGAATGAGCGAGTATGAGTGGTAGAGAAGGGAAGAGATATAGAGGAAATTGATTTTACTTGCGGATTGACGCTTATTGAAAAGGAACCTCTCACCTTGCAAATCCATGCAGCCGTCAATTTCCAATGCGGAGTTACATTTGCCCTTTAACGCTGTACATTGCTATTACAAGTTGAATATATTTACAGGAATTTTTAAATAACAATTTGTTCTTTTTTGTGATTTTAAAATACATTTTACAAGCAGGAAAGTCTCAAATTCCCCGACTAATGTTGCAGTTGGGTTATTCTAGTCTCACGTATTGTGAAATAGTGAAGTCTGGTTTTAAAAAATGGTAAAATCTACGGTGAATTGAATAAAAAGTAAATATGAAAAATGAAATAGTTAACGCTGGTAGTTTCGAGAGACAGTTGCTAAAAAAAGAAAGCTTATCTACTATTAAAATAACCCAGCACTTGAATAAATAATTAAGTATTGTTAACAAACAATAGGAAAAATTGGAAAATTGCTTTCTATAAATATCACAAATTATATTATTAAATTATCTAGTGTATATAAAATATCAAAAGCAATTTTAAGGAGCAATTTTAATGTTAAATGATCGAATTGATGTTATAAATCTTTCAAGATGTTGAGATTAATTTTCTTTACTAAAAAAAGAACAAAAAAATTTCTTTTATTTAAATAAGAAAATTACGTTACGTAGAGAAAAATGAATATTAACAGTAACAATAACATTTTATTTAAACATTTATAATAAATTATTTTATTATCTAGAACGTATTTTTACTTTGTATTTTTTATTATTTTAAACAGTTTTTAAATCCAATGCATTAAAACAAAATTGATGACCCAGAAATAATATAGAAAATTAATTTTCTTCGAATTCGAACTTTTCATCGAGGGCAGTATAAAACCGAATAGTAAACCAACTGATAATTAAAAATATTACTTTTTAAACAAATAATGTTTACAAAATAGAGCAACATTATACAATAAAGTCATTGATTTCATAACAAATATTTTATTTTTTATCACAAAAATATAAGAAATATGAATAATTAATAAAGATATAACGGCGTTAGTTTATTTACATTTCTTAGAATACATATATAATTTGTTACAATCTAGATCTGTGTAGATTTATACATAAAGGGCTCGTATACTGCAATATTTAAAAAGTAAAAATCTTATTTGTGAGCTATAAAATGAGGGGAAAAAAAAAAATCTAGTAGGACCATGAATATGTAAAACCGCAATTGTTCAACATTTTTATTCAGTTTTCTATTCCAAAAAAATAAGAAAACATTAAAAATATTTGTACTATTACTTGTTTTAATTAAAATTTGCTTAAAAAAAATAAGAAACATGCAGCTTCTTACCGCACATTTGTCTCTCAATGTTTTTAAAACAGAAATTACGTATGATACACATAAACAAGCGCCCACTTACACATAGGAAAATACAACAATATACATGAGACTGTACATCTTAAATATTGCAATTTATGCGGCAAATTTGATACAAAATATAAAAGAAATTTCAATTTGAAGTAATAATTAATACGCTCTATTAGCTTAACACTTCAGCTAGGATTTTAAAAATACAGTTTTCTCAATTTTCCAAATCACTAAAATTAACTAAATTTAAATATCATTTCTAGAATGTCTATTACATGAATATTTTAATAAACTAAATGTATTAAATAATACAGCCGGCGAATTAATATATTAAATAAATATTAGTTTTAAAAAAATTTATCTAAATGTACAAGTTATTTTAATAATAAAACAATTTAATATAAATATTACTTCAAAGAGCGAATATGATAATTTATACATTTTATGAAAATTTTATTATCCTCAAATAAACATTTATCATTGTACGATAAAGCTACAAACAGACATAGTTTTTAATACATTGTATATATAAATTGATATAAAGGTTTCTACATGAAATCATAAAAAATCTTTAAAATTTAATTATTTACAAATATATTCTTTACAGTATAATAACCAGTCCGTTTTAAAAAGAGAGAAAGGAAGAAAGACCTTTCCCAATGACCCTTTTTATGAAACGAGGAGGCAGCTTATTGAGTCGCATGAAAAATAAAAAAGAAAAAGAAAGAAGCAAATTCCGCGCGAAACTTATGGATTATCCAAACCAATGATTACCCATACAATCTCGCGTCCAGGGGGTTTGGCAAACCCAACACCATTGAAAGCCGCAACCGGCTCGCGTACAAATCATATGCATACAGCCGCCTGAGAACACAAAATACACGTACATGTCATTAGATATTTTATAATGAACGAGTGAATACTTATTGTCTTATTTGTCCACTTACCGTCTCGTTCAGTTGGGGTACGACACTGCGGACAGGGCTTCGTCGATATTTGTATCATTTTCTTGCTGGCATCATCCCACTTGGCCTATTAAAAAGCATAGTTTTAGAATGTACGATTGGCCAATGGAAAGGAGCTTTTATGGTGCTTTTAAGAAATCATCTTTTGCAATTTACTAACATTTTTGGCATTCAAAGGATCTACAATATAGCAGTCTTGGCCAGAGTTTGGACTTGAAATTGCAGGCTGATTCTCGCATTCACCGAGGTGAAAACCTTGTAAGCAATTTCTACAAAAAACGTACTGAAAATGGTCACGTTAATAGCAAGCAAAAAATATTTTTAAATGTTTGTAGAAAAAAAAAGAACTTTGGTCTTGTGCAAATATTAACTTTATACATTCTTTTAATAAATTTAATAATATATTTACTATGTAGTCTGGATTGCATTAGAAAACTAGCATTTATAATATCATTCTAAATGTCTATATGCGATGAGCACGCAATTAGGCGTTATCATGAAAATAAAAGCTCATAAATTTGATTTACATTTATGGATAGACAAAGGTATAGATTTAATATTGCAATAAAAATAGTGACATTATTCGAAGATACTTTAGGCTAACGAAACAATATTCAACGTAATAAATAAAATAACCTAATTTAAAGAAACATACACCACAACCACCGATGCATTGAATTTTTCGACATTCCTCTTGATTTACTCCTAAAGTTGGATCTAAAGTTGGAGGAATAATTCCCATTCCGCAATCTGGTTGAGGGCACAGTAATCCTCCTACTTTTAGAACGTACTCTTCTGTCCCAAAACGTTGATAGCGCTCGTACTGTACAGAATAATTGTTAATATTAAATATCTACAGAGTTCAATGCTATCAATGCTATTTTCATGCAAAAGTTAGTTAGACCTGAGCAGGGGGTAGAAGACGAAAGTGATGAATTTCACGAATGAAGGAAGTTGCACAGCCAGCTGGACATGGAAGAGTATAATATTCTGTTTCATTGTCAAAAATAAATTGACGCTCTTGTAATCGAACTATACAATAATCACGAAAACAATCTAAACAAGTAACATGTCCAACTTCACATGGAAAAACTAAAACCGTATCCCTATAAAATTGAAATCACCAAATATTTCATTATTTTTCCAAACTTTCTTTCTAAATCATTGAATTAATAATTCAAATAATTGGTAAAAAATCTTATATACACTTGATTCTTAATCTTTGATTCCTTATTATATAAAACTTAAAAAGCATAAATCCTACTATTACTTAATTCGCTTCTTACGCAAGCGTTCACATACATACCTAACATCTGTGCAAGCTAAACAAGGAATTTTTGCAAGATTAGGTTTAATCAAATACAATGGTACAGCTTCATCTTTCTCTCCTAAACTCGTGTGACTGGCACATTTGAAAAAGAATTGGGCGAAAGGTATTTGTGATTCAGTGTCTCCGTTGTTGCCAATCAAGGTGGGACAAAATTGATTTTCACAATGAACGGTAATTCTGTTTGGTAATAAAACATCTGGCCAACACTGTGGATCTTTGTCAACGGTCACAGCTCCACTTCCACACTTATTACAACGAACCCTTAATTTACCAGGTTTTACCGACTTACAGGGCCACGAACAGTACACATAAAAATGTGCCTTTTTACCCTGTCCTTCCTGCGACACAATAAGTTTAACAGATTGTAATACCTAAACTTTTAACAGAATAAAATAATCTTGTACTGTATTTACTGCTTTTTGTTCTTCTTCGGTCGATTCATCTAACGATAAGTCAGTAAGTGTTTCATTCAATGGTTTGCTACCTCCACTATCGTCTAAATCAGATTCTGAAATAGATTCAGTGATTGTATTACTTAAAATATTATCTTTGCTTATTCTCTGTGGTGTACGAACTGCATGCAGCGTACTTTGTTGGCCTAAATCGCACTCCTAAAACAAGAAATTACAATTATGTCACATTTTACTGTTAAACTTATGAGAACACTACGATAATGCATGAAGACCTCAATTATGGTGGAATTATGTAATTCTTTGCCAGCAAAAATTATTTTTATATCGTCGGGTGAAATACCCATTTTCGGTGCAACGATTTCTTTGACGTTTCGGATATCCCATTTTGGATCTAGATTAAGGGCAAGTGTGTTTCCAGTATGGGTTTTGACATAAATACTCAATGAATTTGAAATTTTTCTTTTCCCAAACCATATTAATTCTAACATTCTAAAAATAACATTTTTAAAAAGATTAAAGACGAAGCTCATACCTAACCTTAAACATTTACGCGATTCTCGTAACGACACTGAACGATTCGATAGGATCCATTAATTATTACATCTCGAGATTTTGAAAGACGTAACTCACTAATTATAAAAACAAACAGTATATACATTGATATATTACCGTTATAACCTCGCTACATACGCGTAAAACATAATATTTCGTAAAAAAAAAAAATCTAGAAAAAGTGCACAAAGTACGATAAAGTACACGATTTTTTTTTCCATACAATTTATCTTTTCTTTTTTTTTTATCTTAATTTTTATCTTAATTTTTTCTAATAGCGTAGCTTGCTTTAGCAACTTAATTTGTATAACAAGTCAAAATTATTAAGTGAACGAATCATAGGCATTATTTTAAAAATTCCGTAATATACGAATTATAAAAGAGTTGAAAAAAAATTTAGTATTTACCTTAAAATAGCTTACAATAACCTTGAATAAACGAGTACAACAAGCTTTGCTAAAGAATATTAATTACTGCATTCAATTAACATTATTAACAAATTCAATTATAACAATTTTAAATGGAATTTTTTTTTTGTTTATGACCAATAACAGACTGAAATAAATAGTGGATAATTGAAAAAATTTGGTGTTGACTTGAATTGAATTAATTATGGGCATTCGCTACATTTCGTATATTTACTCAATGCTGCTACATCTTTCATTTTCCTTCCTATTTATCTTATTCTGTCCCTATGCAAATAAATAAACCAGTTCTTTGAAGCCAACAAATCGACTAATATTAATCCCCAAACACATTTCAAATAATTGAAATAATACTAAGAAAAGAGCACATCGTTCTCCGAACTGGGACTGCGCACATAAACAATAAAAATAATAAACAACTAAAAGGAGTTAAAGTATAAAAGCAATATGCTGAAAACTTGTCGATAACTTAATATCAAGACTTTAGAAAATGATAGAATATTTACTTTACCCTTCTTCTTCTCATTTACTGCTTCACTTTACTATCTACGCCATAAAAGGCGGCACCGAGTACAAAAGAAGAATTATTTTCAGGACAAAAATCTACTTTACTTTTTACAACTCGACAATAATCAATATTTATATATTTTTAACGATTTAAAACGATTATTGTTTGATTAAGCGTCCTATAATGGTAATAGTTGTTAAAATTTAATTCCGTTTATACTTAAAATTCCTCTCCAGTTGCAATGCACGTAGGCAATATTACATTGTATTAATTAATTAATATAATATAATAAAATTTAATTGGAAACTTTTTTCATCTAAAAAAAATATAAAGACCGTGAACGTTAATTGGGGTTAACTATTGTTCCAATTATATATGTGTATGCATATATATATATATAAACACACATGAATATAAGGGATTTTAATTTTTCATTAATTACTTGCTGATAGCTTATTTTACTCGCTAGTTAAATACGAGAAACGATATCATGACTTCAATGATATAATAAATTTTATCGTTTAAATAAATTTCATATATAGTCATCATTCGACACGGACCATCACCCAATGTTTTTTTTAGCAAAAAATTGAAATGCAAATTAAATAAATAAACAATGTGTGATTGAATATCTAGTGCATTTCACGATTTAGCAGCATCAATTGTTATACAAACTTTGTATACTGTTAAATCAGAGCTTTGAGGCACATAATAATTAATGGTTATTCTCTAGTCTTGGACAATTAATTCTAAAACAGACGTTAGAGAAAGCAATTGATTTTGTTTCAGTTTTTCCTACAAATTATGCTATAAACCGTCGACGATATGTTAAAGTATGCCGAATCTGAAGAAATAAGAAGGAAAAAAAAAACATCAATTTCGGCAAACTACTTTTAGTGACAACTCATAAATCTCACCTCGAGAAAATATAAAAATCAATCCAAGGCAATTATTTTAATTCAATCGCCAATAACTCGTCTAACGTACCACCAATATGGCCGATCTATAGAATATCGCAATAATTCCCATTTGCTGGCTTCGAGATCAAGCCACATTTCCATAAACTATTTCTCAAATATTTGATCGAGGAGCGATGTTACATTGCGATTAGCTTCGAAACAACAATTACACATTCGTAATGCCACTCCTGTGTTGTCCTGGCGCGCACAAAGCAATGTTTGGAATAGCTGCGCGTCAAATTAATAATTTCGTTCGTCACCCATTCGATTCCCCAGATTTTTGACCCCGAGAATTGCTCCAATGTTTCGATTCTCGTATCAGTCCACCCGATTAACACCGACTCTCTCTCAGCCGCCAAATGAAGAGCTTAACACATACACGTCCACTTTTAGCTTTGCCTCTTAAAATGGCCCCTTTCGGAAGCAACACTCGAGCTTAATCTCATTATACGCACTCAATTGAATCCGAGGACCGCACAACTTTTCTAAAATGCTCCTTTGTCACATTGAGTGCTATTTTGAAGACTCGGCTCGAGCATCGCCCCATAGGGGACTGGGAGTTGGTATTCTTCTGAACTCGCGTGGAACGATCCGTAAAATAGAATTGCCAAACTTCTTATTGGAACTTGGATCCTTCATATTGATTTTTACCTCGGGTTAATCAATTCCCAAGCCGGCCAATTAATCATCAAATTAACGATTCTCTGCATTGGAATGACAAATTTCTTTCGATTTTAATTTTTCGTTCTACTTGTACTGGTGGCCGTGATGCCGTGATCATCCCATTGATGTTCAAAATTCACATTCATCGAAGCTATTTATCAACTAATTATAAGACCAAAAATAAACGATCGATTCTCACTGTCGGCTCAATCATTTTACATTTTACCTTGTTAATTGCAACTGAATTTCATATTACAAATTTAGATTAACAATTGCTTTAATTTTGCATGTATAAATATTAAAACGACAATTAAGTGCAAACAGGAAAAATGAATATGAACATTGAAACAATGTGGATATTCGCGTTTGTTTAATTAATAAGAGAAGGGCTTGAAAGTCAATGAAAAGGTCCAATTTCAGTTACAAAGAGAAGCGATCAGCTTTATCGGGGCATTGCTATTAATAAAGGCACATCACTTCCAACTTTCTTAATATTAAGAGAGGCATTACTAGATAATATTTTTTATTTCGCCTGCTGTCCAGATACAAGCAAAAATTACAAAATAACAAAAGTTCAAAACATAAAATAAACATGTAGCACAATTACGTTTGTGTGATATTAGTTTGTTAAATTTTTATCAAAGTTCAGTCATTTCGTAAAAAAACCATTTGATTATAATTCCTTATATTACGAATAAATTTGTGTTTGAGTAATTTGGTTTTTTTTTCCCAACCTTTTTTATTGATAATAAGAGGTTACGCTTAAACGTTTTTTGAGTGCAAGACACAAAGTCTTTTTTACAAAATAGTTCGTTTTGAAATCAAAATTATTTATAGTCATCAAGTTATTTATTAGTTTTCTTAATAATTTCAGGCAACTTAAATAAAAACATTTTTTAAATTTTATAATAAATGAAGGCGTTTTTAATCGCGAGACATAGTTATCATTTCTAATTATTAATAATAAAAACAAAAAAACTAATGAAATAATCGTCCCACGTATATCTGTGTACTTAGATTCATATTGATTGAAATTAATTATATAAATTCAAACGACAAATGCTGTAGAATGAAAAACTTTATGCAAAACGACTCTTAATTGGCTATATTTATTAATAAAGCGTAAGCAGTCTTCTGCTCTTAAATCTTTTAACATCGCGTCTCCTTCATTTAGCAATTAAAAACATAAATGCACTAAATACACTTGGTTAATTGTTCGTAACAATGCCTTGAAGTGTCCATTATGTATCCGAGTGCACTAATAATTTCTTAGGGTTTTGCGTGGGTTTTGCCCGCACGAGCCTTCGAAATGTAACGCAATTTTGTAAGTAAACAAATGTCCAAGAGAGCCTAGCCCTTTTCCTTCAAGGCCCACCTCCTTTGTTGTTTAATGGACAAATGCCGAGTTGCAGTAATTAGGGATTGCAGAAGGTATGAAATAAGTGAGACGGTAAAATTCTTTGAACAAAGTTTATCTTAGTCTCCAAATAAAAATACAGTTTTGCTTAAATAAATTTAAGTAATGTGTACTTATTACATACGAGAGACGCTGGCGCAGTTTCTGTTCTTTTCGATTGGAGGGATGTCGATCGCTTATATCCATATCCATATCATGACAATACAAAAAGAGTTTTTTTTTCTTCGATTCGATAAATGTATACACATAATAAATACAGGAGAAACGTAACTTTTCAATTTATTGTTTAAGATAGTACTGATATTATTTGTTTACGTTTAGCGCATATCCTTATTAAAGAGCCTTATTTAGTGAGAATTCAGCTAGAAATTGTGTGGTTTACGAAAAATAAGGTTACACAGCGCGCTAGCCATTCATTCTCCAAGCATCAGCCCGAAGTGCATTATGTCGGTTGATGTGAGTTACCTGCTTATCATTGTACCGCTGTTTAAGTCCGCTGCTCAAGTCACTCAAGCTGAAACGAAAAGTTGGCCGAGCATTAGTAGTGGCCCACTACTGCGAATGACTATAAAACTAAAAACCCACTAGTCGCGTGGGCGAAGAGGAGCCGCCGAGTTATTTCCTCGCGGCAAACCTACCTGCAAAACCTTGAGGTGGTTGTCCAGGCACTGAATATTGTGGCCTGAAGTTGCCGAAATTTGCAGCACCGGCGAATGTCGCTGGTATTTGACCGCCGGTGAAGCCGGGGGGAAATTGTTGTGCTAATAATGCCGCTTGTCCGGTCTGCGTGCTGTTGCCACCGGGGGCCGTGGCCGCTAATCGGCTCAGGATTGACCGCTCGGACATTTGTAATCGCTGGGCCACTGGTGGTATGCGAGCTAAGGTGGCTGGCAACCGACTCACATCCGACTTCATATCGGAAAGGAGCTCCTCCAATTGATTGAGCACCTAAAACAAGAGATATTGCCAATATTGAAGGCCGTAGCTATGATTTACAGCGCAATTTATTACTTAACAAATATATATATATATATATATATATATAGGATAGCAAATGTAGATGGCACGGCTGCGGTTAATTGTAAAATTTAAATATTAAAAATTAGCAACTCAATCTCGATTACCAGTTATCGAATATTGACTCTACCGAGTGACAAAGGGCTCGCAAGTCCTCCTCGCCAATGTTTAATTGGATTTCCACGGCTTTTTCAAATATCGCGTTGATTTGAATTCCAAAAGCTACAGCTCCGAGGTCGCTTTAGAAATAATGTCAAAAGCACAACAACGAGCAAGGTCTTAAAGCCGACGCGCGGCGAGAAGATGAAGGGCACCAGGTGCCGTAAGAGCTGTAAATAATCCTCGCATCACCTTGTGCAATACTGCGTTGGCAGGTTTATTGCCGGCCAGGCTCTCTTTGCTCAAATGTTGATGCGACTCGGCTAGGCACTCGACTTCGGCGAATCTCGCGTTGAGGCTCATTGCCGGGTGATTGGGGTCCTGGGTGAGATTGAGGTAGGCCGCCCTGCGCAGCTGCTCCTCGATAACGAGCGCCTGCTCGAGCAGCTTGAACCGCCTCGCCAGGAACTTATTTTTGATTTCGAGGAAGTTGCCCTTGCCGACGTCCATCTTGAAGGGCTCGTTGATGATGGCGAACCTGATGTCGTTCTGGATGTCCTGCCAGCGGCCGTAGCCGTGGGTGACGATGCCCGCGAGGAGCCAGTAGTCGTGCCGCCTGTGCCAGATCTCGTACTCGCGGCCAGGCACCGCGGCCTTCTCCTCGTTCAGCCAGAGAGTGTGGAGCTCGGTGAAGCCGCCGTCGGCTATGTTGAACATGAACTTGCGCTTGGGCTTGGCCGCCTCTACCTCGGCCGTCTCCTTGCTCTCCTTATCCTTGGCGTCCTTATCCTTGGCCTCGTCCTTTTTGTCGCTGCTGGCACTGGCCGCGTTCATCGCCGCCGCCGTCGCCGCCGCCGTCGCCGCAGCCGCGGACGCAGCCGCAGCCGCTGCCGTTGCCGCCAACGCCGCCGCAGCCTCCTCCTCGTCATCCTTTACGATCACTACATCCTCCTCGATGGTAGCCTCGAGTTTCGGCTTTGTTTCAATCTTCTCGATCGTTATCGCGGCCTTCTAAAACAAATTCAGCCCCGTGTTATTACGTAAGCTCGATAATGCAGGATCTCTCGCGAGAAAAGGTGCGTCTAACGCCCGACATTATTACCTCGTCTTTAATCATCTTCTCCTCTTTAAGCTCGAGTTTCTCCACCTCCTTCACCTCCGCCTTTTCCGGCTCCTTGATGTCGACCGGCAGCTTCTCCGCCTCGGGCGCCGGATCCTTCTCCTCCTTCTTAGCCTCCAGCTCCTTGACCTCGTCCTCGGAGCGCGGGCCGAGCTTCTCCTCGTCCTTGTTGGACTCCTCTTTCACCACGATCTCGGAGACGTCCTTGTCCTTGGCCTCGTCAGCGATCACATCCTTGTCCTTGGCCTCGTCCTTGGCCGTGGCCGTGGCGGTCGCGTCCACCGATAGGACGGCGGTGACGGCGGTGGCCGGGCTCGGGCTCGGCGCGTTCGAGGTCGCCGGTGTCGTGCCGCCGGTGCTACTGGCAGATCCCGTGGCCACCCCCCCGTCGATCGTCGTCGCTATTGCTGGGGCTCCGGCCACGATCGCCCCCTCGGCCGACTTAACCGGCTCTACGGGCTTGCGAATCATCTCCGGCATCGAGTAGTAGCCGTTTATGTGTTCGAACTCCTGGACTTTTTTACGTATGAGGGACATGACGCCGATGCGCGTGAGCACGTGCTGGCGGCTGAGGCCCTCTCTGGGTACGCCGTCGGCAAAGGTCTCCGCGTTATCGGCCCCGGGCTCGCACAAGTGGCGCATAAACAGCGACACGTAGGCTTTGAAGTTCTTTTCTGATTTGCCTGAAAAGTCAATTATTCTCTCACTCGGTGCTGCAGTACGTCGCCGCAGCTCGCGGCCTTGGATGGAGTCTCGAAAGGGAAGGTGGAACGTGGATCAAGGTAGAACAAAATGAGAAGCCATTGTCTGGATATTTTTATTAAAAAGTCCAATCAAGATTAATTACGTAAGCGTAGAGGATGGGACGGTCTTTTAACGCATGGGAGCGCGGGTGCGCATTATTCAAGCATATTCAAGCATCCGAGCAATGATAGCGTCATAAATGGGACGATAAAAAAGGTGGAGTGATATAATCTATATATATAATAAGGAATTGTGGGTAAAATCGCACCTCGTAAGTCGCGCACGAGCCACTGGGAGTTGAAGGCGTCCTGGGGTGGCATTCCGTATCGCATGATGGCATTGAGGAATGCCTTGCGCTGCCTGGCGTTGAAGCCGAGGACCTCGATGTTGCCGTTGACGCGGGCGAGGAGAGGCGGCAGGGGCCTGTCCTTCTCGTCGCGGCGCTCGAGCCTTCGCCTGCTGCGCCGTGAGAGCAGGTCGCCCTCGCCCTTCTCGTCAAAGTCGTCGTCCTCTTTGTCATCGTCGCTGGGCGCACTGAAGTCGCTGTTGTAGTCGGACATGTTGTCCTGCCATGGCTGGTCGTCGCGGGTGCCTTGGTCCCCGGTCACGCCCCCGTCGTTGTAGTTCACCTGGAAGTTGGCCAGACGAGGGAGCACATTAAGAGTCGCTTTCGAGATGCTCCGGCTACGTATTCTCCATCACACAGTTTTTAAGGGATGAAGATATTACTTTTGCAATGCAATTAATAAAGCTTGTACAATATGAATGTCAAAAGGAATACGTGTTTATGACTGCTTTATGAGAAATAAGAGCATTATCGACAGACACGTAGTCCGATAAGGAACGACATTATCGGTCTGTTCGACGAATTGCTCTAGGAGTTCGCTAGTGCTTCTGTGACGAAGTATTCTCCACAGTGAGATCGCTTTTCTGGGAATATAGATTTTTTTCTGCAATCAGAAATTTGTATTAAAATAATGCCAGACTTTGCCGACGTATAATTAAACCTTACACAAGCGCTGATACATGTGGGGGGGGGGTGAAATGTTTTTGGTTATTGAGGGTGAAGTAAAATATGTTAAATATATCTTATACTCCAATAGCTTGAAAAACTTAGAGCAATTAAGCGTAGAAAGTATTTTTGAGAGGCGTTTTGTAGAGGCGTTCGTTAGCGAATTGTTTCATTATGATTTAAGAGCGATTTGCGTGGAATGTAAATCTAGTTTACCGAAGTCTACAACAAGTACACATATCTTCTTCCCTTAAATTGCACAAAATAAAGATAAATAGTTAGAAAAAAAAAAAAAGAAAAAAAAAGAAAAGAGAAGAAACAAAAACGTATGATACATGTATTTTTTTACAAATGCTTGATCCGAATTAATTCACGATTAGGCCACTTTGAAATTTTTCAAAAATTGCATTTTATTATTTGATTTCACGCGTCAACGATTAGGCATAAATTAAGCGATCAAGAAAGAACAAAACTTTCATAATCATTTGAGTTCCGAGCAATTCCGAGTATCGGGCATTCAAAGCGTCCAAATGTTTAATCTTTCGAACATGTATTCGTCAAAACTATATTCTTAAATTTTATTATTTTATTTAATATTTAATTTAATTTAATAAAATATTTTAGCGAATTCTCTATAGTCAAATTCTCGATAGTATATTAACAAAATTGATTTTCTAATTTGTCGTATACGTGAATTTTATAATTACTCATAGACCTGTTAAATTAATGGTCATTTCGTAAGTTATTTTTTGGCAAAAACAAATTATTTTCTCAAACATTTACTATCTTTTTTAATATTCACATTTGCTTTAAATAGTACAGTTTTTTTTTCTATAAATATAAAAGGTAAGATATAATTTATTAATTAAATTTTACATGTAATTTATAACAATTTTCGTTTGCAATAGAATTCTTAAAAGTAAACATCTTTTTTTACTCTTCAAAGCGGCCTAATTTCTTAAACGAATAGATTTTTCTATAAGAAAAGTAGTTCGGCATTACTCAAAGTGCATCATTACTTTTAAAATACTATCAATAAGAACTTTTAACCATTCTCTATTATTTATATTTAAATTATAAAAAAAAATTAAATAAATAATATGCAAACAATGAGAATGGCTTATGATATAAATGTTAAGGTCTTCTTGCAGTTAACGTGTGTACTAAGGTAATTAGGTGGGAGGAGAAATTCTGGGCCTTATAATGATAATAACGTTACTCATTCAAGACACTTCAGTTGTTCACTTCATATGTTTTAAAAATATCTCTGAAAATTTCTCATTTCCTTTTGAGATTTAGTTACTAAATGGCAGTTATTTTTATCGGTCGATAAAGTTATTATAAAAATAATGAAAAAAATCAAACGTCACAATGAGATTTGATTCTTTAACGTCAAAATCAACATATATCTGGGCAATTTGACGACAATTTCTGAGACTGCGTAATCGTAATAAACTCCAAAGTGCACAGACAAAATACACTCCAAAGCGGACTAAGACGATATTCTTGTCCAGCAAGGTAACAATGACTATCGTATAAAACAATCGTAACATTTTGTTGATTTATTATGCTAAAAGCACAATTAAAGTATTAATAAAATAGATAAGTACATTGCTATTGAAAAAGATAATTAGAATTTGAGAAATGCAAACTCAATCGAACGGAAGATAAAGATCAGGAAACTCTTTTGGCATCTTACCGGAATTCATCAACCATAATCTTCAAGACTTTTCTTTCAAAAAAAAATGAAAAAAAGGGAAAAAAAAACAAAAAAAAAACCACGACTTAATGTGAGAGCAAAAATTTGCCTCAAAAGAATACAGATGAATGAAATTTTCAAATACATTTTTTCAAAGCTTATGCAATTGCGAGAACTGGAGTGACTCGATTAATAAACGTAAACCTCGTTTTAAAGTCGAGAAAGTTTCACTTCACCTGGCCACACGCACGTGATAATTTTAAAAGCAGCGATAGCACCCACTTTTTACGCGTTTAAGTCATACATCTGCCATAAATTATATGCACAGACAATAAATATGGCTTTGAATACGATTAACTTTAACCCGCATAAGAATATATGTAAGCATGTATATATATATATATGTATATATATATGTGTGTATATATATATGTATATATATATATCTAAATTAGTTATAAAAATAAGCTTTTTAAAACATATTTAGCGCTATATAAATGTTTTTATGATATTCTTGCTAATTAAGATTTGTTGAATTTTTTTTTTTTTTATCTTATAAACAATTGGCTATATTTACAAAATTATTTTCAAAAATACTCGACAAATGTAAAATTTCATTGTACTCAAGTATTAATGACTATACGAGATCTCGACAGAAGAGTATTTTAATTTCACTATAGCACTGAATATGTCGATTCGCATAATTACTACAGTGAAAATTTTCCCGCGAATGAAACTATCGTTTCTAATTTCAGTAATTAAAAGATTAACGTGCTTCATCGTTAGCGAACGGTAATGTATTGTAATTTCATTCTAATTTTCTCGCGTGATCTAATGAAATTTTGACGGAAAAGAAGTAAGCAGAATGATCGAAAAAATGAAAATAATCTTGACCGATAGTCAAGGAGCAATTTTCACTATAATATTCTATTTTTTTGTTTTTTTATTTTGTTTTTATTACGAAAAATTGCATTTTCAAAACATCGAAATGTTTTATATATAGATAACTTAAAAATTGAATAAAATATGCGCAAAACCTTGGCAAAGAGTTGCCAAATGCAATTTGTCGCTCGAGATGTGCAACACATCAGTGTTAGCTAAAATAATCTACTTTTGAAATATAAACATGTGTGACGCACATATCTGCTTACCTGCTTCCTGACGCGCTTGCCCTTCCCCAAGGTCCTCGCAATGTCCTCCTGCTGCTGCTCGTAATGATGTCTAAGCAGTTTGATCCAATAAGCCGGATCGGTGTTCTCGGCTTCCTGCTTTATGATCTCCGTGTCGGCCTCCTCTTCGGTCTCGCCCTCCTTAGTGACGTAAGAGGCGACCTTGAAGGAGCTCAGGTACTCATTGGCCCAATTCTCCTTCTGCTCGATACCCTCCTTGCTCCTGTCGAGAAGCTCGGCCACGGCCTTGTCGTCGTAATGGATAGCCTCGTCCTCCTTGCCCTCCTCCTCCTTGAACAGCTCCTCGGTACCGAATCGCAGGATATCGTCGAGCTCCTGCTTGCTGAAGTTGGCGCCCTTGCCGCCCATGCCAGGGCGCACGACCAAGTGAGTGAGCATCATCTTGCGCTTGGCCACTTGGGTCACGCGCTCCTCCACCGAGTTACGCGTCACGAAGCGATAGATCATCACCTTGTTGGCTTGGCCGATACGATGGGCACGGCTGAAGGCCTGAATGTCATTGTGCGGATTCCAGTCGGAGTCATAGATTATCACAGTGTCGGCCGTCGCCAAATTGATACCTGCGAAGAATAATTGATTGGTCACGTCGAGGTTGATCAGTCTTCTATTACAAGTACAGCATTAAAATGCCTTCCTCGAGGTTTTCACGAGCCTTTAAGTGCCGAACGACGAATGCCTTTAAATGCAAATCTTTAATGCTCTCTATGGCTTTAAATGGCTCAAATCAATTGTTATGATTATTTCCGACAAAGTGAACCTTTTTACGGCCAAATCATAACGGAGGCAAAAACATAATGATAAGTTTAATGACGAGTGTAATGATTGCTGCCGCGCTTATCACGCATATCGATAAATGTAAGAAAGACATTGGTACCTAAGCCGCCGGCTCTGGTGGAGAGTAGAAAGACAAACTGTTGGGCGCCGGGAGCGTTAAATCTGTCAATAGCCTCCTGCCTTTGGGTTCCCGTGATATTGCCGTCGATTCTTTCGTATTTATATCCCTCGCCCTCCAAATAATCTTCCAGCAAGTCCAACATCTTTGTCATTTGTGAGAAGATTAAAACTCGGTGGCCGTCGTCGCGTAGTTTCTTCAACATTTTGCTGAGCAGAACGAGCTTGCCCGCGGCCTTGATGAGGGCCGAGGTCTCGTAATTGCCGTTGGGTCCAGTCGGCGCTTCCTGCGACGCCGCCGGGAACAGGTACGGGTGATTGCAGCACTTCTTCAAGTCCATCATTATGTTGAGAAGCGAAACCTGCTGACCACCGCCTTTCGGATTCAGCGCTTCGAAGTTTCGCGTCAAAATGTACTTGTAGTACTTCTTCTGCATGGGCGACAGTTCGACTCGCACAATGAACTCGGATTTACTGGGCATGTTCTGTTAAAACATGGACAAAAAAATATAGTATCATACTTTTGCTCGTTGCATTTATCAAGCTTCGAGTTAATATTGTTAAAAAGAACCAAGAAAGTATATAGGAGGGGACCCCACTTGGCTCATTTTTAAATTTATTATCATTATATTTAAATAATGTATTTAATTTTCCTTTAGGTTGTCGGTAATGAAAGAGAGTAAATGGGACCGCCGATAAGTCTTGATTGAGTGGGTGAGTCTTCGAGCGGGAACAAAATAATTAACGTACCTTTAGTACGTCGGCTTTCAAACGCCGCAACATATGAGGTCCCAACATCTCGTGGAGTTTCTTCACCTGCTCCTCCTTCGAGATGTCGGCGAATTCGTTCTGGAAAGCCGACAGATCGTTGAACTTGTCGCGACACAAAAAGTTCAACAGATGGAACAGCTCCTCGAGATTATTTTGCAGCGGGGTGCCCGTGAGGAGCAGCTTATAGGCAATATTGTAAGAAGCTAGGAGTCTGAAGAACTTGGACTGATTGGACTTGAGACGATGAGCCTCGTCAACGACGAGGACAGCCCAGTCGATCGAGCCGAGGCAAGCCGAGTCGATCGATATTAGCTCGTAGCTCGTGAGCAACACGTTGAATTTGATTTGCGATGAGCGAATCTTAGAGGCCCGGCCGCCCCGAACAGCACCTTCCTCGAATGACAACTCGTTCTCACGAATTACCATACGACTGTCCTTGTCACCTGAAACGAAACAAATGCGTAATTGTTAATTCGATGTCGTAGGCCAGAAGAAAGGCCCGGGGGGCCACTTATCATGTCCATTGGGGCATAAATTATTTTATAAATTATTTGTAAAGAAAGCAAATCGTTACCGAGGCAAAGTGAGCCCCCTTACTCACCGACATAGGTGACGCAATAAAAATCCGGTGCCCATGTTTCGAATTCTCTCTCCCAATTAATAATTGTCGAAAGTGGCACAGACACCAAAAATGGGCCCTTGCAGTGGCCTTCCTTATAAAGTGAATATAAAAATGTGATAGTCTGAATAGTTTTTCCGAGACCCATCTCGTCGGCTAGGATCGTGTCGATGCCTTGACCCCAGGAATACCGCAACCAGTTCAAACCCTGTTGACATATTGAAATTGCAGGTGAACAACAAATGATTTACGATGAATTTGATATAAAACTTATTGCTTTAAAGCCTAGCCACGACAGGGCACACACCACGCAATGTGGGTATGCAGCGTGATTGCAATAGGCGGTAATAATAATGGGGGGGGGGGGAGAAAGATTCATGAAAAACTGAAAAAGGTATGTGTTTGTGACGGCAAGGTACAGGGTATCCAAGTGAAATGAGCTGTCCTTGGGAAGTAAAGCGCGAGAAGATGCTAATGCGAAAGACAAGTGCCGACCTCTAGCTGATAATGATGCAACTGCATGCCGGTGATGTCAAGGTATTCAGGCTGCCTCTCGTACTTCTTCTTGAGATCAGTAGTCGGTTTTTCGGGGGGTGGGGTGTACCTCCTGGGCGCTCGCTCCTCGTCGTCGATAATCTCCTTCGTCTTGGACTTTTTACCCTTGCCCTTCTTGCCCTTCCTCGAGCTTGTGGGCCCGTCCGCGCAATTGGCCGCCCTTAGGTCGAGATAGTACTCGATCGCCTGCTTGAGGCCGGGAATGTCGGCGTTCTCGTCCTCCCAGGTGGCCATGTCGTAGCCAAGCTCGCGCCACTTGACCAGGTAGAGGGCGCGTCCATCCCGTTGGAGTCGGTGATTGATGACGCGATGCACGACCAGCCACTCTGGTCTGACGCCGAACCGATAAAAGCGCTCCTCGAGATTGTACTCGTCGCGCGTCAACACATTGTCCTTATCGACGTCCTTGAGCCGCTTGATTCGCAAGTCGCTCTCATCGAGTGGCTCCTCGAGCTTCGGCGGCTCGTCCATGTCGTATTTGCGCGAGTAGTTTCTGTACATTAGGGGATGGAAAACGTCGAGCTGGAGCTCGGTGACCCAGTCGCAGTACCAGTAGGACCTGTCGACCCACTTGACGAAGAATTCGCGTATCTTGCGCGGCTTGGCCGAGGCCTTGCTCGTCGAGGGCTCGTCCGTCGGCGGCTCCACGACCTCCTTCCAGCGCCAGGTGAGGATCTTGGCGACCTTGCCGAAAAGCGGCGGGCACGAGCAGCGCGGGCACTTCCAATCGCCGTCCGGGATCTCCGAGAGCGGGGGATTCAGGCAGTGGGTGTGGTAGGCGCTCGTGCAGCTGTCGCAGCAAAGTAGCTCGCCACCATCTTTGCACACCCTGCAGAATTCCATGTGCTCGTCGTCGTCCTCCGCCGCGCCTGCGATTTTTCAAATTTCAAATTTCAAATTTCAAATTTCAAATTTCAAATTTCCCCTCCCTCGACAATTGCCTCTGATTTGGCAGTGCGGAAGCACAGATAGCGACTCGATTTTATGCAAACAAATAACGACTCAAATATATTATTTATTCAAATTAATAAAAAATTCCGATTGTTATTAATTATATAAAAAAATTGTTAAAATGGAATGTCGGCAATTTGTTCGACGACGTTATCAATGCACTTAATTATTGAATAAAGATATGTAATTAATAGCCACAAAGAGTCAAAATGTCATTACGTAAAGAGTTTATTGGCCTGTTTTCTAGAGTTTTATGCGTGAAAAAACATCTGTGAGAGGTTGTACCTTCATTTTCGCAATGCGGACAACTCCATTTGCCTTCTGGTGTTTCTTCCAATTCAGGTTCCAAGCAAACCAAATGATAAGCTCGTGGACAGGTATCACATAAAATAATCTCTCCACCTTGTTGACATACTTCACAGTAATCTTGATGATCGGTCTTGGCAAACATGAAAAGAAACAAATTCGTTAGTATGATTTGCAAATTCGTGAACGCACGTATTTGATAGAAAATATGTACAAATATGGGATATCAGCTCAATTAATTTGCACTCGATATAATTAAAATTTTTATTCAATAAAGCACATTTAACAACATGTTAAAACCCTTCAAGGACCTTACATTTTACACGAGGACCTATTTTCTTGTAAGAATTTAAGTTGACCAACGTTTAAGAACTATTAGAATTAATAGGCTAAAGCTGTAGCGAGCAAAATAACTTTTTATAAGCATAAATTTATTCTTCTTATAAGATTTCATTGCAATATGACGTCTAAAGCAATTTCTAATAAAATAAAAATATTATTCATTGGCTTTCACGAGCCATCATTTTTATATAAGCAAGCATAATCAAGAATTACCTAATTATTATTATTATTGTTTGGTTTCATCATTTTCAAGTTGTTTTTATCGTCAATTAACAATGTCGATTACGATTGGGATACTTTCAATAAAAATTCGAATTTTTCATTAACTCAACGATAAATGATGAATATGCACAAGTGAAGTAATTGAGAAATTAAGGTAACATCTGACTGGAGTAGACAAAAGTAAGAATACCTTGCGTGTATAATTTTCACCCTTACAATCCCCCCCCCTCTCTCTCTAAACAAGTACGTTTATTTTATTCACCTCTCCATCTGGAAATTTAGATGTAGTCTTCGTCTTCTTTTTCTTCTTGGTTTTGTTACCGATTTTGGTCTTCGCCTTCCTACGTACAGGAGGCTCGGCCGGTGTCTCGGTGTTCGCCTCCTCCGTCTTTGTATTGTTCTCCGTGGGCGGCAAATCTTCAGCATCGGCCAACATCTGCTCGAACTCCATATCGGAATCCCTGTCCGAACCTGGTCCACTTCCCTCAACCTCCTCGTCCTAAAAGTTAGTGCAATTCGTTATTTATAGGCTCGGTTGGATAACTAGTTCCAAACTTCCAATCGAGTTATTCGCCTTAAGCATCTGTATACGAGCATTGTTTGTTAATATTAGTAGCTTTTGGCGATACTCCGCTCACACGTAGGCGTAAGGATTTAACATGAAATTGAAGGTAATAAAGATTATAGTGATAGGCAACTGTTATCGTTGTAGATTGCAAACGCGATTTCTGCAACGTAGAATTAAACTATTATTATAGAATAACAAACGTTTGCTTGTGTGATTGCTTATTGAATCGATTGGAAGTTGGTCTGGCATTATGAAGCTTACCGAACTGCCCCGCTTGCGTTTTCCCAACTTAATCTTTAGAGTCGGTACTTTCGACGTCTTCTTGCCCTTCTTTGTTCTTGAACCCCGTGACTTTTTCTTCCGATCGCTATCTTCATCATCATCTTCCTCGTCTTCGTCCTGCACGGCAGCGCTTCGATTAGATCTGGCGTTTCTGTTCTCGTCGTCAATGGACTGAGATGAAAGGTCGACTTCCGGCTGTGTGTGGGGATTCAGCTCGGAGAAATCTCGCCACTTTGCTGCTACTAACATCATCAATTTCGACATTGGTACCTATCAAAATAAGCAGAGGACCACCGTGACAAACATGGATTCACGTGTAAATTTAATCTCTACTGTCATATGAATTTAATAAAAAAATTTTTTCATTACCGAAGAATGAAACGAAAGACGCCAATAGCAAGGCAAAAAATACAATTAACACACTTTGCCAAGTAAGTGCCCATTCCGATTAATAAAACACGTGTATTTATTGCTAATTTAAGAGGATACGAAGAAAGAAAGCAGCCAACAATACTTTTCAATACTGGCAATGTTTTAATTTCAAATGACATTTTATGGCTGCAGGTCATACCGAGGCATCTCGAGTGCGCAAAAAAAAAAAAAAAAAAAAAATTGACAGACTTCAAAATTCGTTCCTAACTTATAAATAATAATAATAAACCGAGTCGAGCATTACGACTATTCTCAATAGAAATACCCGAAACTAGACGCTTCACCCTATAAAACTCAAAACTTTAAAAGCACATCCTCTAACTCTCTCTCTCTCTCTCTAATACGCAACCAATGAGGCGTGCTGGCGGAAGGCCGAGAAAAATCGGCGAACCGCGCGCGAATCTTCACCTTGGGGTTCTCCTTAGCTAATAAAGGCCTGACGTGCTGCTGGAACAGCTTATAAGTCGTTAAATTTTGAAAGTCGGCATCCGTGTACTCGATAGCGACGTCCGTGAGGCCAAAAGTGCTGCAGACTTCCTCTATCGTTGGCATGCCGGTGGCCGGCTCCTGCTGACCCTGCGTCGTCGGCGCCGGCGTTGAGTGGCTCGACGACTTCCTCGACGAGGACTTGCGACTCTTGCGATTGCTGGCGTAATCGCTATCCTCCCCGGCGATGTCGGCATTCTCACCGCCCATCCCGCCTCCAATGACTCCGCCGCCAAAGTCACTTTCCTGTGGAGTCGCCAACATGTATTGTGCGAGTGAACGAAGAGTATTGGTGAGAATTCGTTGGTATAATTGCGTGAGAAAATATGGCCGGTAAATGCAAATATTGTGATCGATCGCGTTCGTCGAATGGACTTTAATATCAAGGGGTCGTTCAATCGCGCCAGGATTATAATAATAAAGCCATTGTTAATTTTATTAATTGCGCTGGCAAAAACATCGTGCATAAGAAACATTAAGACGCGAAATATTCTCTCAACGATAATTATTGCCTATATAATAATAATTTTACTCACATCGCCCGAGTCGGACTTTTTCTTTTTCTTTTTTTTCTTGCCCTTTTTGTCTTCGCTTCGTGCTTTCCGCTTCTTTCCCTTCTTCTTCTTGCGCTCCTCGGGCTCATAATCATCATCCTCCTCCTTCATCAACAATATTTTTTTTTTTTTATTAATTACCTGCCCATTACATTCACTTTAACTTCATTGGTATCATTCAAATAAATAAACTTACTAGTCGCTGAGACTCCTCGGCATCTGACGATCCTTCGACTTGTTGCCCGGCACTCGACACTTGATTGCCAGTCTCTTCTATTTCATCTTCTCCTGAAATACAAAATGATATTTCATAAGCACTTGTCTGCATACGAGCCCGGAATAATGTTGGCAGTATCGCGATGGTATGATAATAGTAATAATTGCAATGAATTGCAATGGCGACGGGTAATGGGCAAAAACAAAGAAAAATCGCGCGATTCTATTGAGGCTTATAAGTGACGTTGCGCTGGTCTATTACTCAAAAGAACCTCAATTAAAGATAATGAATGAAAAATTTGAAATACGTCGTACGGGAGCCGAATGTTTTTAATCTTTTTTTTACCGTACATAATTAATTAGATTCAAAATAATTGCTTCAAACAACTTCACTTGACCATTGAAACATTGAATCGTTAACGATTCTTAATAATACAGCCTGAATGAGGTGCTTTAAACAAATTTTCCTGAAAATAGCTTTGCATTTTGATTTGGTAATTTAAAAATACGTGACATATAATGAAATATCATTGTTTTGAATATTTAAATGACTTTTTATTGAAAATCAAAAATGAAACGATACGCAATGTACACGCAGTTGGCAAAGCTTTTTTCCTTAATTTTGCGCACATCATAATCATTCGCACTCGTAATTTTCGAAATCGACCAACCAATTACAAACAAATCATCGATTAAATAAATAAATGTCGTGCTAAAAAAACGAAATTGAAACGAATTCTCAGAACAATGTAGGGAGAATGATTTTATAGGTACAAGGGAGAAGCTGCAAAAATTGTTCACGTCCTCTCAATGGTAGACCGCTAAGCAAATGAGAGAATATCGATCTCTCGAAGCGTGGAGAAAAGGAAGGAGCATAAGAGGGAGTAAAAAGAAAATTTCAACCCTTTAGATAAACCAAGGATTACTTTAAAAGCAGGCAAAGCCTGACCACCCCAAATCACCGTTCACCTTCGCACCTAAATAAAACGAGCGCGAATAAAAAAGGGGGTTAGGGGGGGAGGTGTGTTGGGGGCGGAAAGGAGGGGGGCGATCGTCATAGGACATTCAGGGAGATACGATACTATATTTCATGGAATTTGTATTGTAGCTCAACAGTGAAGAAAAGGGACGGGAAGATGAGAAAACCGTTACTACGAACGATGTACAACACATCCGTGCTACGGCACTTTGACTTTCGGCGTCTGTCGCTCTCCCAGGGGGAACGATACAGAGAGAGAGAGAGCGAGAGAGAGAGAGAGAGAGAGAGAGAGAGAGAGAGAGAGACGGAACGTTCCGGAGTAGTAGCAGCAGCAGCAGCAGCAGCAACAGCAGCAACAGCAAGCAATAGCAAGCAACAGCAAGCAGCAGCAAGCAGCAGCAAGCTGCGCAATCAGCGGCGGCTACGAGGATGTGGGGCCAGGGGGGCCGGGGAGGTAGAGCGAGAGAGCGAGAGAGCGAGAGAGAGAGAGAGAGAGAGAGAGAAAGAGAGCGAGAGAGTGAGTGAGTGAGTGAGTGAGAGCAAAGGGAGCAAAGAGAGAGATGAGAGAGACAGGCGGGAGAGAAATGTGGTGGGGGAGCAGAGTACTAGTATAGATAATGTATAAGTAGATGAGGTGTTGCCCGAAAAAATATTCAGAACTGTGAAATTTATATAAATTATTCTCTCTCAGCAACTCAAGCTACGAAATACGCCCTCGATCGCATTGTCCTTTAACAATTATTACTCTTTTATAATTGCTGCCAGTCGATCATCAGCATTTTCATTTAATGGATAAAAACACTCGATGGTCACATGATCGAGCAGCTCTCCCGTGCTAAGGGACGTATTTTCTAGGTAGCCGGTGGAGGGTGCCGCTCGGAAAATGTACACCATTCTCTTGGCATTCAAAATTATTCTCAACTTCATTTGCTAGTCAGATGGGTCGGAGAAGTGTGGGGGGGGGGCGTCCAAGAGGAAAAGGAGGAAATCAATTTATCAATTCCTCATTGGAAAAATGCTTATTTGACCCGGTCGCTTTTGCCCGGTGATTTTTTTTTTTGCCCCCTTTTTTCCTCTTCTTTTTTACTAAATACGCTCGGCAAATATAATAACCGGGGCTCTTAATTTTATTCCTACTCATAACGTACTCATAATAAAGAGCTGGCGTATCGATTAATGGTTGCCATAGAGACCATATTATATATTTTATTCAGCTCACTAAAATTTCTTCTGAATTATCTGGTCTTATTAAGCGGCGTATTGATTTAATTCCCATAATAAATAAAACCCTCCGGCAATTATTTATTTTAGTTTGATCATTTACGGGAAAATTAATATAGATTTTGGTTTTTGTGCCTACTAGTGCCGCACAATCATTATCTATGTGATTATTAATAATATTTCATATATATATGAGAAACCGACTTGGGCTATTATATTTTTGCAGAATCTCAAAAACTCGTCTAATACCGTATCAATCGATTTTATTGTAATATGTAAATGCAAAATGAAGGCATTCAAAATTCATTTTTTTTTTCTTCTTAAATTCTGTAAGTCGTTACTCGTCTGAGCGGATGCTTTTATCAAATGTTACAATAATATGCGAGAGGAATAATATCTGCATAATTTAATAATGAAATATCATCGAATAGGCAAAGAGTATGAAATTTTTATTAAAATTATACTAATCAGCAAATAAAATACTTCCATTTTAATGTGGAATTAAGCAATGTATTTATATAAACCGAGCACTGTTACCTCTAAATTTAACATCATTTTCAATAAATAAAAAATAAATGGTATATTTAATGGCCTCATTTGCATATTTATCGCGTTAGGCATACAACCGCTTTTATATATATTTTTTATACATATATATATACATATATATATGAATATTGCACGTAATTTAATACGAAATGCATTATGTATTTTAAAGAACATTTATACGTTTTTTAAAATGGTTTAAAATATATATCTTCGTGTTGCAAGTTTCAAGGTAAGTCGAGAAATATGCTTAATCATTTTATAAAATGACGAACTACGTTAGCACAATATTATACATGCCAATTGCATATATGAACCGAAATTCGCTTCTTTTATAAATAGGTTCGCATTATTTATTGCTAACCAATTGGCCAGCCACATAAATTTTAAGAGATTATCTCAAAGTGAATCGTTAACATTTTTACAGTGCCGAACTCGTCAGACAGCTCCAACTGTATATTATAGATTCATATTTCAACACCAGTTGTATGAAGCATTTTGTGCGCATACTCCTTCGTGCTTAAGAATAATTAAATGTAAAATTAGATTGTCGAATTAGAAAAGTTACGTTCAAATTTATTTAAAAATATAATGGCATTTTGGTTCTTCAATTTTGCCTCAAGCAGATAAAAAATTGTACACTCCCATGTAAAATTAGTTCTCTCTTTTGCTTAAGAATTGACGATGTGGTTATTATTTTTTTTTTTTTTTTTTTGGCACCTCCTAGTGTAAAAACAATAATTTAATTGCTCTTTTTAAGTCCATTAATTGAACAGCTTAATTTTTCCAATTTTACACGCGAAATCAAGACTTTTATCAAATTTAAAGTGAATGCACGTAGTTACGGCATTAGGAGAAATCTAAAATTTGTAATATATATTGTAATATTTGCTAGTTACTTTGATAAAATAACAAATAATATTATCTCTTCTCTCATACATTTACTGCTTAATACAAAGAAAAATATAACAAAATATGATAAATTTAAACTTCAAGAATACGCGGCAATGTACTTGTTAAAAAATATATTTCTAAAAATGAAACGTTAATTGAGAGAATTTTTGAAGTACGTAGTACGAAGAGAAAGCTTGTATAGAAAAAAAGTTTTTGATTAAATTTTTACGTAGGCAACAGATTTTATTTCAACTACAAGGATGAAAGTTTTTTTTTTTTTAATACTACGAAAAGATTTACCTAAATTACATTTTAAAGTATAAAAAAAATGTTTAATATTAATGCGATTGATTGATTGATTATTTGTAATAGAGACGTAGCCCATAAAATTACCAAGCGACATCTAATTATAAAATCTAATAAATAAAGTCTCGGTGAATTTTAACTTTACGTACATTACACTTTTAATTAATATTAACTATTTCTAGAATGCCTTTCAGCACGCACACAAACACGCGAAAATACGCGCGCGCGCGCGCACCCAAATACACACACACACACACACACGTAAATCGTTTTATATTCCGAATCAATATGTAAATTTTGATTACATTAATAGCTCGGTTATAATTAAGAATTTAAAAATTACACAAAATATGATGAAATTTAATATATGAAATTTTATTAAGTAAATAATATATCTTGTGATTAGATTTCGTACAGTATGATATTTTTTTTTTAAATAATTGTCAGAAAACGAGTGGAGTGCACATCCACGTATATAATACTTATTTAATTTGACTCGAATAATATTGTTAATGATGTTTAAATATAAAATATCCTAAAGTAGGAGGGAGAAGAAGCGCAAATATACGCTACTCCATCATACCAATCGCAATAACTTCCTAATAAATCTGAATTTAAAAACTTAACGATACCTTAAGTAAGTTAAGGTAGTCGACAATAATAATAATTGCTTGGGTTTTGGTCGCAAAGCGTAGATTAGAGTTCTCTTCAAAAATCCACGCTAACACGGAATTTAATTTTTTAATGCTTCAAATGAGTCGAATTTCTTACGATCTATCTGTTAAAAAAAGATGGAAAAGTACATGCATTGATAATGTAGCTGATAAAATAATGAAATACAAAAATATCCATTTTAAGTTGAATGCTAAGCCCGCTCATAAAAATTGCAAAATTACAAGATTTTCTTGAAATACTTGACACTCTATCGAAATAACTGGCAGTGCCTCGATGAGAATAATTAATTCATCGTATACGGAAACCCTCGACTTTTACGTAAAATTTCTACTTCGACAACGGCGATTGCCCAATAAATCTGACTTATGCTTAATTATTGTACACAAATGTGTAAAAATATCCCTATCGCACTCGAGTGCGCGATTGTAATCGCCAACAAAAATGACTCATTTCATAGCGTACTGCGATGGAACATCTTACGAGTCTCATTAAACTCCAAGTCCCAGAAGAAGCACGATGCGCTGCTCCATGCAATTCTTGTAATGCCTACTTCGTTCCTTTACGAAGGTCTAAAATGCCCCAGACATACAATAATACATCAATTTTCATAGAATAAACGAGTACATCCATCACCTAAGCGAAATCCTAATCGAAGCTTATCCATCGCGCGATCTGAGCCTGCAAATCGTCCATCTCCACTTGCTTCTCTATAAAGTCTCAAAATGGTAGCGAGGGGCCGAAATTATAAATTAACAATTATCCGCGCAGCTGGATTTAGTGTTAAAAGCGAAGGTACTAATAAGCTTGGAACCAACCCCGAGAGCCTCGTGCAGACTAAGTATGCGCATAACGAATAATTAGAGAAGAAGCGAAGCAAGGAAAAAATGAAGCTTCGGCATTCGATACCATCTTGCTGTGGCGTTGTGCCGGCGCAATGTTATATTACTCAGCAACAACCGAAGGAAACGAAAAAAAACAGGACGAGAGGGAGAAGACTGAGAATATATGCGTGCGCGCATATGTGCAAAATAAAATGTCTTTGTCTCATCGCTCCCATGGTACGTGCGCACACAGAGCCACGGCCATCCCAGCTGAAGCCGCTGAATATTACGATTCGCTGGGGTGGGGGGGCGGGGGAGAAAAGAAATAACTCATTGCGGTGGGCATTGTAAAGCGGACTAGGCCAAAAAGGGCATAAGGCATTCGGCGGGGCAGATCCCTGTTCCCTTACTGTTGAATGGTATCCACGCTGATCGAGTGTTTACCTTACAGCAGGCACCGACAGGGGGGAGTGGCAGGGGGGAGGGGGAGAGAGGGAGAGAGAGAGAGAGAGAGAGAGACGCGTGGGTTTGAGCGAATGGTCGCGCGGACATTAATATCGGAACGGCGATCGGCTCCGCTTTGAGACGAGGCGCGCGCACACACGCACACGCACACGCACATATATATATACATATTATTATTATTATTTTTGTTATTCATATTCGTAAGTGTATGTGCGCATACGCGTGTGCGTGTGTATATTGATATATAGTGTGCGTCAGGGGGTTTGTAGGTGTGGATGTGGATATGCATGTGCATGGGCATGTATGCAGGACGGGAGCTCGTGCGTGATTCTCGACGCTACGTATATGCGTGCGCGACCTTTGAGCCGGTAGAGCGCGTGGCTCTGTGTGTGCGCACAGCCGTGTTGTATACAGGCGCGCGGTTATGGCAGCCATTTTCTTTGAAAGGGCCGAAGTGCTTGTTTCTCTTGTTGCGGCGGTGGCGGAGGTGGCGGGGCTTTCGGCTTTATGTAGTGCGGAGCGTTTGGGAGCAGCGCGCTGAGCCGAGGAGACAAGGTCCGCGTCGCGGGGCTCGATCGGCCGGTCCGGCGACCAGGTCCCGCTTCGCTTGGCGAACGATCCCCGATAAATGACACGGGATCTCTCCCCAGCCTCTCGTCGCACCACTACCGATGTGTTTACAATGGGGGATGCATTGGGTCCGCGAGGTTACGCGCATCCCACGCCGCTCTTACATTGCCACGATCGCTCGGGACATTTGCCCCGCCGACTCCTCCCTCGTATACGCGGAACTCGGAACAAACCAATCGTACTTAGGATCTCGTTTTAAAGGATCGCGGTACCTTGAACGTCAAAGACTTGTTTTTCGAACGCCTGCCCTTGCCCGCCTTATCACGCTGCGCAATACCCGTTGTTGCCCACCACATACACAACAATGCCAATGAGAATGTCAACAGCAATAATAATAATAACGATAACAATAACGATAATAATAATAATAATAACGACGATGTTGGCAATGGCAGCAACAGCACAGCAGCAGCAACGACGATAATAATAATGATGATAATAATAATAATAATAATGACAATAACGGGATAAAAAAGAGCAATAGCATCGATAATAAGCGTAGTAATATTAATAACGAAAGAAATAATGACGATGACAGGAATGATGAGAGAAAAAATGGCAAAAATTGCTGATCACCCTCGCGACCGAGAAACAAAGAAAGAGGAGGCCCAACAACGAGCGCTCACCGAGACAAGTGCCAAGGTAAAGCGGTAAAAAGAAAGAGAGAAAAACGCTGCTAAGGCTTAATGATAGCAAGGAAGCAAACGAATGAGAGGAGCAACGAGGGAGGGAGGCAGACGAAAAGAGAATGTACGGAGAGTAAAAATGTTACGGAGAAGTTGAATTGGTGGTGATCCGGTTCGCGGGACAGCCGAATGCAAATGATTCCCGGCATAATAATGCCGAAAGTACGACCGATACAAGACGATGCGAGATTGCGCGTGTCAGAAAAGCGCGGCTACAGGCCACTGACACAAGAGGCAGGCAAATGTAAGGTTAGGAAGTCCCGGGAGAGAGCGCGCGCGCGCGCCCTCGCCGAGTCGTGTTTTGAGGTTAAAGCGCTCGGCGTGCCTTCCGAATTTAAACCCGAGCACCGACCTTCCCGTCCACAGCCAGGGATAATGCCCATGCCTAGGAAGGGAGTATGGAGAGCCGGGAAAATAACCCACTGACTACTCACCCGCAAAACTCTCGTCGACCTCCTCGTCGGACGCCATGCTCGTGGCGGCGGTGCGTGGTCA
This sequence comes from Ceratosolen corneri, assembly GCA_030522565.1. Taxonomy (NCBI): domain Eukaryota; kingdom Metazoa; phylum Arthropoda; class Insecta; order Hymenoptera; family Agaonidae; genus Ceratosolen; species Ceratosolen corneri. Next base: position 51,357 of record JAPYYT010000470.1, read on the forward strand.
CAGCGGGGACCTCCTCGTCGTCGTCGTCGTCGTCGTCGTCGTTATTGCCGTTGTCGTCGCCGTCGCCGTCGTTATCGTCGACGTACTCGTGGCTTCCTCTTGTTTTCGCGCACACACACGCACAACGCACAAGCACACGCGCGCACACGGGCCCACTCGGCGACGGTGACAAGCTGTTGTCGCTACTAATGCCCGTCGTCGTCGTCGTCGTCGTCACCGTCGTCTTTGCTCGCTGCTGGCGGAAAACTCCGGCTGGAAAGCGGCAGCGGCAGTGGCGGCAGCGGCATCAACGCTCTCTCGCGCGCGTTTCTCTATCTTTTTTGCGCGAGTGCGACGCGCTCACGGCACATACACACGCGCGCTCGCACACACACACACGCGCGCCGACACAAACGTAACGTACGCGTACCCCGCGCGCGCGAATCAGTCCTTTCCCTTTCTCACTCTCTCTCGCTCTCTCTCTCTCTCAATCTCAATCTCAATCTCACTCACTCCTGGAGTATGCACGGACGCGTGTACGTACGTAGTCACGGGCGCGATTGGGTTCCCTCCTGCAAGAGTAATGCCGTAGGTGTGTGACCGTTAAATGCGTGTGCGCTTAAGGCCGTACGTATCCTCGGCGTGCCGTCGCAAGTTGCAACCGCCGAGTGAGAGAGAAAACTCTCCTCGCAGTTAGATGCATACGCCAGCCTACGTTCTCTCTTCCCTCTCTCCATCCTCCCGTGCTTGCTTTCTCGCTCGCTCTCTCCGTCTCCCTCTACCCCTCTTTCTCGCTCGCTCTCTCGCTCTCTCTCTCTCCCTCTCTCTCTCACGCGCGCGCATACGCACGCACGAGCGCTCACACAGGCGCACGCACACAGTGACGTTCTCTTTCTGTTTCTTTGGTTGTACGGCCCCCTCCCCTCCCTCTATGCCGTGTGTTCCAGGCGCGTACGATACCCGTCTCGTCTCTCGTTCCGTCTCTCCCTTTCCTGCACTTCTGCATATAAGAGCATCCTTATCCTACTTTTTTCTCCCACTACTCGAAGCGACGCTCAACGCATATACTTTTCTCTCGACTAGTGCCGATTTCTCTCTTTTTCTTTATAATGTTTCAATGTATAACCGTGTCCTTTACCGCCCCCCCCTTTCCAACCCGCTCGGGCTCGCGCGCCCCTTCGCCACCATCCCGCTCTCTCGCTCTCGCTCTCTCTCTCCATCTCAATATCTCTCTCTCAATCTCTCTCGCTCTACTTAACTATCTCTCTATCTCCCTATCGCTCTATCTCCATCCATCCGACTGTCTCTCGCTCTCGCAGCCTCGTACAGTGGCCCTACGCCGCCAGGGCCGCCTTATCCCTTCGTTCTCCCTGTCTCCTATTCTCGTTCTTACCGTGCATCCCTCCGCCCCTCAGCCAACTGATACATGCCGGCGCGAGTCGTGCCCTCGCGAATTTCGATGGATGCCTTTAGAAATTATCCGGGACCGCGGCAGGTGCCCTCGGATAACGCCCGCGACGCCGAGCGTCAACTCCTCCTCCTCCTTAAACGCACCAGCCAGAGTCACGATCTCGGGAGTTTAACGTGGCCGGTCGAGCGTTTGGTTGGTACCGCGCAAGCGAAATCATGCATACGTATTTGTCGGAGAGAAGGCGTTTGCCGGTACACTCCCCGCAACTATAGTAGAGCGAGCGAGAGAGTGAGAGAGTGAGAGAGAGAGAGAGAGCGTGGCAATGCAGGCCACGGTAGGAGCAGCGAGTCTCGTGCAGTTTCAGGTGGTTAATCCTTTCGAAATTTATTTACTCGAGCTTGGGAATGCGAAGGATACTCGTGATGCTCTTGCGAAATAATGTCATAGGCCTTTTTTTCTTGAGCCGTACGCAGGTTTTGATGAGAACTTACGATAAGCTTTCGCTTCGCTCGAGCCGACGCTTCTTTTGCTTTTTTTCTTTCCTTCCCGTTGTTCTTTCCAATAGCCTCTTCTTACCTCCTTTGCCCCCGATGCCTCCTTACAAAATGAATTATACGGATTGGATAGGTCGATGGTAGATACGCGGATAATTATCGTAAACTGCCATTACACGTTGCACGCCATCCCCGTGGACGCATTGTCCTAATGCGAAGGATTTGCGAAAGGACTTTAAGAAATTGTACTACTGGCTATTATTATTACGTTAGCACTCGTCCGAGATATTAATTTCTAGTCGGATTTAACAAGACGACGATTTTACGTAGCGAAGGCGATAAAAACATGATCTAGTATCGCCTTTAGAGCGATGCTTTGGCTGAGCGATTCCGCGCCGCTAACAACTCATTAATAAATTATGTACACATCCACAAGGGTCAAGCTGATACGAGCCTTTCGAAAACTACTGAAATTTATGATACAATTGTCTTCCCGTCGCTTGTGCTGCGCTTTTTCAAGATAACAGCACGCAAACTAAATATACATTTCACGAGGATATAGTAGTGTAACAAGCGATTACTTTAAAACGTTAACAGTTGCCGATGATAATTTTCAAATAGATTGTTTGGAAATATCTTTGCGACTTTTCAATAAAAGCCTTTTCACTTCTCAGCCTGGGAAAAGCATTGGCATTACAAGGCGACTAGTATTATTACAATTATTATTATTATTATTACATACTTCTTGGTATTACAATTTTGTATCCAGATGAATTAACGTCGACTCAAAATAGGCAAAATCCCAGACTTCTTTTATAAACACACACACACACACACACACATTGCCTTTTTTAACGAGTATGGGCTTTGAAAAAGAAGAAACACTGAATTTCGGTAGATTTTATATTTTTCTTTCAATGTCTTCTATGTGGTGTATAACCGTTTACAAGGCATAGTAATTCTATCGTGAAATAAATTGGATTCGTCGAATAAATGAAATAAGATTTTAAAAATATTTCCTTTATTAATTAGCATTGGAGGTCACAGATTATTAAAAAAAAAAAAACTAATGAAATGGGATATTGCGAAATGCATATTGCGAGCAATTTCTAAAATTACTACTTATAAAAATTGTATAAATGTACATTATGATTATAAGTTGTTTTTATCGACGTTACAACAACAAAAAAGTTATGTAATTCTCTTTTCCGATGATAAGTAATTAATTTTTCAAATTGGTCGATCGGAAGGCGGAGGGATAGTGTATTGATCCAAACCCAATTAGACATATGAAAACGGTTTGATTGAGAAACAAAAATAACCATGAGAGCGAATAAAACAATAACATTTCAATATATTTAATGTAAATTAAAATCTTCACCAAGTCGATAAATAGTGTTGAAATGATAAACGTATTTCCGTAACTCACACGAATACTACTTTCGTGACCAACTGTCACCGCCATAATGTTTATACTATTATTTTATCAGGTAATAAATAAATTTTTACAACATTTACAAGAAACAGTCGAGCGTGTTATATTTATTGCATAACACTTGTGCACACTTATAACGCACACACGTACTCGACATATGAAAAAATAATTATATATTAATGGAAGCATTCGACTTATCAAGCTCTATATCAATAAAAATAAACGAGTTTGTGAAATAATTAGTATAAGAAATTTTCTAATCTTCGAAAGTTAATAAATAATGTGTATGACGCTTTCGAGGAAAAAATCAACGAAGCATAATTTAATACGAATTCATCAATATGCTAAATATTTTATTTATTACAGACATTTACTATAGATACTTTTTTCCCCTCCTTCTTATTAATATAAACATTCTATCATTTGACTCGATGTGAACAAATAAGTTTAATAAAATATATATATATTCTGCATTAATATTATACGAAGATTTGTAATTTTTAATTAAATAAGCCTTGAGCAAAAGACAATCTTAAGTACTTGATAAATGTTGTTTAAAATGCTTGAATATGAAATCAATGCCCCCGTCATTATACTCGCTACAATTATTTACTAATTATTTAGAAACAATCGCTTGAATGTGCAAAATTTTAGTTTTCAGTACCTCCGTGATATGATTTATGAAGTACGTCAAAGTGAAATTTCAAATCCGTGAATGATTTTTTAAGATTTATTGTATGGACGAATTAATTTTATTAGTCGAATCTTCAATGCTGATATTTTCAGGCAAGATCTTTGCAAGTAATTTATTACTAAAATGATTTATTAAGATATATTTGCAAACAAATGAGCAAAATTTTTCGTGCGACCCGTGAGGTACATCAAAAGTACTCTTCTACACAAGCCTGCAATAGTATTTATCTTTATTAAATAATAATTATTAAGCAATTATTAGGTAATATCGCCTTTAATTCTACGTATTGGAATCCAGTATCAAAATCCAATATTTTCGTTCAAATACACTTAAGTAGCGTAGAGTTTAGTCTTTTCATTACGTAAGCATTAATCTATAAGAAAAAATGTTCGTATCCTCTTCGGCAAAGTTATGAATTCCTCAAAAATGAAAATCGATATATAAGTTTCCTTCATTTGCAAAGGTAAAATTGCGTTCGTACACCCTTTCTAGGCGAACCGAGAGGGCAAATTTTAACGGACAAAAAGCACACGTTTAAATGAATACCCCCGGTCCTGGGCGTTGTTTCTCCCTCTCTCTCTCTACCTCCCTCCCCCTTCTTACTGTTTCTTCTCCGACTTTCTGTTACCCTCGTTCTATTTTCTTCTCTCTCGCCCTCTCTTTTTCTTCTCTTCTCCCACTTCTTGAATACATATCCACGAGTCTTCGACACAGAGGAAACGAGAAGGAAAATGAGGGAGGGATGAGTTGAGTTTAGCGCGCGTGTATTGGTGAAAAGTATATGTGCGATTGCATGTATATCCGTTCGAGAAAAGGATAAAATGGACGAACAAGCGGCTGGCAGGGGCGTGGGGGAGGGGGGAGGGGGGAGCGGAAAGAAATGTAAATTTGAAAGTAAAGGAAGGAAAAGGATCGAAATGTGATAGAGATAGAGAAAAACAGAGAATGATATATTGTATAGGAAATATCTAAGAGAGATGCAGAGAGATGTAGATAAGGAGGGAAAAGATGCATCAGAAAAAGAGTAACTATATAGAAAGAGACGGAAAGAAAAGATATCAAAGAAAAGCAAGAAGCCAGAGAGAAATAGAAATAATAAAAAAGAAAGACAACGTGAGAACTAGTCAAAAGAAATAGAGATCTAGTATTTTTATTTTAAAAATGCATTGGAAGTAACGTCGGTGAAAAAAGTTATTTAAACGAAGAAAATATCTTATTTATTATTGTTGAATTATATTGTTAAAAGAAAATTTTTATTGATCATTATTACAATTAATATAATCCACTTGTATCCAATTCAATATAGAGACGCTGGCATTCGTTTATTTACTGAATTATAAAATTTATAAAAAAATTTACATTCTGATCTGATAAATAAGAGCACACCCAGAGGTACGTAGATGAGTTTTTATAAACGTAAATCACTTCTGTCATAACGTATGAAAATCATTTTTAAAAAATCATAAATCTCACTCATAAGTAACTTAACATTAGTTAATTATCGTTCGCGTAGCATATTTAGTTGCACGCGGTAGCATTACATATATGAAATTGTAATACATTATGTAATGTAACAATACCATTATACCAAAGATCTTAAATATTATATCATTGAATATGTATTTGGTATGTTCGTGTAATGTAAGGAATTCAAATTTCTTTTAGAACAAATCCACGTAATGTAGTATTCCGCCAAATTTGTATAGATGATTTTGCAAAATTGGTAATGCTTGTACAAATTAGCATAATTAATATTGATTTTCATTGTAGATAATTTTGAACTTTAATTTAGATTTACCTCTCGGTTTTAATTAGATATCTCCATAAAACTACATTAAATAACTACATTAATTAATCGAGCCATAAATATAAAAGAAGTTAAATATAATTAATTTCATAAGAATGTGAACTTTATAATATCGAATATCTATAATTGATAATAAAAAATATTTCATAAATAATATTGTTAAAATATCTGACTTTTCTAAAAATGTGTCTAAATGAAAGAGTAAATTCTAGGTGATAAATTATTATTCTTCGTATATTCTCAATTGCTTAGAAAAAGTCTGTATAGTAATATTTTAATATATTTTTAAATAATTTCTTAATATTCCTTTTGGATTGCTAGAAACGTGAGATAGATTTTAAATTAGAATTTGGGATCAACAAGCAACAATACACGTGTATAATTGGCAAATGATTAAAATAAATTTGTTAAATAAATTTATTGGCAGATAATTTTTTAACTTCAAATGTATATAAATAATGAAAATACCGTTCGAAAAAGCCCAAGACTTTCAACGCATAATAATCTTAATTTAAAAATTGCTTAATTGCTTTGACGTCACGACATTATGTTGTTTAATCAGCATATAGTTGTTTTCTTGAAGTTACCATTCATTTCTACAAACCTACTTTTAGAATTTAATCATGTTGCTTATCAATTCAATTTACTTTATTTCCCCGCATGCTTTTAGAATAGAATAGTATGGCAAACCGTAATCCAATATTCAATTATAAATAATTTCACAAGACCAAGCAGTATTTCCACACTTTTAATTATCGCTTAAAAATGTTTTTCCGTTTTCTTACTAATAACTAGTGTACCGCTCATGACCCTCACATATAAATTCCGTGCAACGTTTTCTTGACAGAAAATTAAATATTTTCTGCTCTGCGCGAAATAGAGATAAAACACATCAATTTTCTTATCTCGCTGGACTGAGCCAGAAGTCTTTGTTACACATTAAAAACAACCGTGATTTATATATATAAAAAAAAAAAAAAAAAAAAGAGAGTTATTAATGCAAATAAGTGCTGCCTTGTAAACGTTTTTCAACGAGACTGTACCACGATCAACCAATACAACCGAAAGATACACGATAAAAAAGAGGCGAACTCACTCCTCTCCGCTACTGTGCACATATTTCTCCGCCTCCTCCCTACCCCCTATCCCTCCCCCTCGCCACCATATTTATCCCCGCCATGGGTAACTTTTCATTTTTTCGCCCTTCACTTGGGAGTGGAGCATTTTCTATCTTTTTCTGCTCGAGTCGCGATGCCGCGAAACGCGATTGACCGAAAGCTCCGCCAATTACGCAAAAATACGTTGTAATGTGAGGAACCTTCGAGACAGCGCGAAAATTTAATCTCAAATTGACAATTTCACGATTTAACCATCCACATTAATGGTATTACAAAGCACTCGTGTAAATGGCATCTCCTCTGGTCTTTGCGTATCTGTCAATTTATACATTACTTTCAATAAATCACATTATGCCTTAGTTCTCTTGCTTTAAACAGTCATGAAAATATATTGTAACTTTTTTTTTTTTTGTTTAATTTCCACACGTCAATTATTTAATGAATCTTTTTGTGTGAACATTATCTCGGCCAACTAATGAAAACACTTGTCAAAATGCGCTTTCCTTATACAAACGATTATACTGTCAATCCAACAGACCATTGTATTAACAGTTTTGAAGTTTGAAATAAGTTTTTCAAGCTATTATTTATTTTCAAGGAGTGAGTTCTTTTATCGTGACAAACAATATTAATGTAAAATTGGTCTTACGGCACGTTTAAATATGCAAAAGTTCCGTTGCAAAAAACAATACTTTCGATATTTCCTTTATAAAACATCAAATAATAATGTTTTATGAAGCACAGATACAAATATGAACATCTTATTTCTTTTGGCATTTAGATTTACGTAAATTGTTTCATATAATGATACAATTGCGTCTGTTTTGCAACACGTAACCATAATTATTCAAATAATTGCTGTCTCTATATTTCTTTTTTATATTACGTCTCTACGTCTCTATATTTATTTTTCATAAGACATTTCTAAAGAAAAGAAAATGTAACGCCAATTCCTTTAATTAATTATGATTAATTGTAGATACTGTGTATTGTATATTGGATATAGGTATAATTATATATAATAATAATAGAAATTAATATTCATTTGCTTGCTTGATAAGGTGTATGTTTTTAAAAAAAATTTACTAATTATTATACCCTCGTTTTTATTAAGTATGATAATAATAATAATAATAACAATATTACTAAAAATCTTTTCTAATCCAATAAAAATGCAAATAATCCGACTAATAATCAATTGTTTTAAATAAAATCACTCGATATTCAATATTTTATCAAATACTTTAAATTTGTTTTCTGTTAAAATTGTTGTAAATGTGATTTGTTTTCAAATCCATATTTGAAAATTAACTATTATATTTATTTAATATACTGTAGATGATAATTTTTTAAATATATCTGAAATTACAAAGTATAAGAAAAATTACCTTATTCAAACATAAAATAAAGAAGAAGATATTTTGAGAGTAAACTACGTGTAGTAACGCAAATTTAAATGGAAATAGCAAATTGGCTAAAATTAATTAAATTTATTTCATCGTTCGTCATATATATCCAGTGTGCCAAAAACTTTATTAATATTTTGATACAATTTATACAATTAAATAGATTTATTGGGTTTTCAGAAAAGTGGCGTAACATTATAATTCATTACAAAAGGAATATGTATTACAACCAATGTCATAATTGAAATGTATTGTTTATTCAAATCCGAAGAGAACTGAATGTAATCATCACGAGTAAAAAGTATTTAAAATCATCATGTAAACAACTTCACAATATAATTTATAAATATTACTTTTTAAAACATCGAATAAATAATTAAATTACTTAATTAAATTTTTATCTCATAGTTGTTGCAAATGCAAATACTTTCTATTCGCTTAAATTTATTTCCAAACATTAATTTTACAATTTTTTAATATAAATTGAAGGAAATTGATTATATTTTTTTGGATTTATTCTCATGTTAATTGATGTAGTAATGAATTTTTCATCCTTCAAAAGGTCAACATACACACTAAAATATAAACGTAATTTTTATTTACGAAAATTTGATATTTATCATCTATCAATCGGCTTATTCAATCATTAAATTAGATAGTTAGAGAAAATATTAAGTCTTTAAACATATAAAAAAGCTACTACGCATATTTGATCAAATAAATTAGTTTATATAATCTAGTATAGGAATGTTCTCTTTGCATAAACTAAAGTTTATTACAGAGCGTGTGATTGAATCGATTGAAAATCTCATTCAATTACATATTGTTCATTAATGCAAAATAATATTAATACCATATAACGAGTGGCTAGCTTTGTTATCCCTCTCTCCCATATGGGTCCGCATATGCACACCATTATTGTGATGCGCCTCTTGTCGCATAAATTAACATTTTCATAGAGTTTACAGATCAATGGCGGCGTTTAGTCAAGTGATCGAGGAACTAATGGGGAAGGAGCAACAGAGGGAACGAGAGAGGGAGAGAGTGAGAGTGAGAGAGTGAGTGAGTGAGAGAGAGAGAGAGAGAGAGAGAGAGTATAGAAGGATGTCGTGAGATAGTGTGGTCACGTTACTTAACTATTGGCGGGCAACAATTAAACTTTGAATTGCCGACTTATGAGGATTACCACGTATTACTTTGAGTTATGAGTTATTGTCCTTTCCTCGTTCACGTAATTACTCTGTCGCAACTTATATCTATCATTCAATGGGAATTCGTCGTTCCCAATGCCCTGGAAACATCAAAATTGACCTTCCATTTTGCTTATTTTCGGCCAATTTACTGCGATGGGCAATTTTCTTATCCGGAGTCCAACATTTGGATGTAAGTGCAGTTCTCTTCACTCATGCATACATTCATGCGCGCACGCACACACACATATACACAAAAGCACGGGCGCGCAGTGTTAACTTGATCCTTGTTAAATATCTATGTGATTTCGCGAGCTTTTCCTTCTGTGCGAATATCGTGAATTCATGTGCAGACTGCATGCGAGGTAGACAGTCTTAATCCTATTTGTAAATATCGGCTTTCTACATTATAAGTAATTACAATGTATTATTTTCCGTTCTAATAATTGCATCTCTGCACTTAGACTTTTCTCGCCTCGACCTAACTGGAATTGTGAGAATAGATTCTTGCGCAGATAATCAATCACCGCCATCATCTGTACTCAAATAATATGCATAAATTTTACTTTTTTCAAAATTTCAGTCAATGGAGCAATATAAAACATTTCATAATTCAATGCTCCCTATATATATTTATGTATATATATATATATATATATATATATATATATATGTATGTATGTATAGTCATAATAATATATGGCTCTAGATAATTTACAATTAGAATATTAATAGTTGTCTATCCATGGGTAAAAGGACTTGAAATTGCCTGACCAAAAACTATTTCACTATTTATACGATAGACAAGACCACTGGCACTTGTCTACGCTCGTTAAAATACAAACTGGATGACTATCAAATAAATGGCTGTACATACATTTTTATTTTATGCTGTAAATTTTCAGAACATCATGTATAGTTGAACTTTAACAGTTTTCATTATTTTGTAAATTTCGTTTTAATACTTCATTAATTTTTAAATAATATTAAATTATGTCTTATCAAATATATATATATATATATATTTGTTATTATTAATGTATATAAATTTAAATATCGATTTTTTAAAAGTATTATATACTTTTACTAAAGTAGTAATTTTAATAATATAAAGATTAAAGCGTTGTAATATTATTATTACTAAAAGATTTTCATATTCTTAATTTTTATAAGATAAAGAATATTTATATAACAAAATAAAATTTTAAAATGGAAACAATAATTCTTATTAAATATTTTACAAAAAAATCTTGCAACACATAAATCAGTGTATCGTTAAGATAAAAACATTATAAATTTTCATATTTTATCTGTTAATAAATAAATAAAAACATTGCTCAAAAAGTGAAAATCAGATTATAGTACATGATTTTCAAAAATTTATAGCAGTATATATTTGTATTGGATTAATATAAGACATAAGTTATAATCCTATTAGCATTGATAATATTTAAAATAGCAGACTCTTCATAAAATAGAAGTTCATCTTAAATTTAGACATACATTAATAAGGAAAAATCAATGTATCGATGGTTAGGATTGCAGAAAACTTAGTATGTTGAGATATATACACAGAAGCTATATACATATACACAAACGTACGTATATATATATATATATGTGCGTGTGTGCATATGCGCGTGCTATGTATGCATGTATATATATATATACATATTTAGTCAAAACATTGCTCAACAACAACGAATTAACCATCGGACAAATTTGTGTATCGTCCGACTCAACCATAATCAACGCTTAGTGTACTCAATCCTTTTTTCTTGATAGCTTCTGCAACAGCCCGATCTAGAAAATCCTGCTGATGATCACTGTCATATGTCTCATTCAGATGATCACCTTTGTAGAAAAAATAATTATGTGAAAAAATTGTTACTAATTTTTCAATTTTGTCTTCTAATGAATTTAACGAATAGTAATATAAAAACATTGATTACCTTCACCACTTGTACCAGCTAATTCTGAATTAGCAATTAACAGGGTTTCTGAAGGTCTAGTTGCTGATGATGTTTGAGTGTTTAAAGAATTTTGAGATATATCGGATAATCTGTCACTGATCTGAGAGGGCGATCGATTAATGTTTTGAGAACGAACTAAACCATGATTATAAATGGCCATTGTTACAGCTGTATCTTCCATTTCGTCATCCTCAAGAACATCGGAATCATATTGCAGCTGATACGCAGGAGTCATCATACAGTTTTCAAAGACACAGTTCATGAAGTTATCGATAACACCCATTGCTACCTGACAGGTCTGCCAGCAGCGCAACTTTTCTCCTGCGCGTCTCTCTTCTTCTTCATCGATAACCTCCACGTGGTTTTCGGGCTCTTGCTAAAATAGTAGTTGTAAATCTGTTACAATCACACTTACATAAAATGGTTTGAACTATTCTACATACACCAACTCTTAACTGCTAAATGTTTAATCAATATCCTTTCTTTATTCGCACTAAATTATTTTACTTTAAAAATCCTTAAAATAATTAGAATGCAAAATCTGAACTAAGTAGATTATTGTTTAAGTCATAGTATTCTGATTGTTCCACAGATTTACAAATCCATAACATAATGTTTACATTCTGTTGAGAAGATAGGTTAATTTGACAGCTCAATATGAAAACCATTTATTTGACTATATTCCCTAAAAATAATTTTTTCATAAAAATGTAAGACACCCACTACCTAAATCAGCATCAATTGCTACAATAGAAGCTATCTACTTTATAATGTGTCGACCTTTTATGTCAGACTACTATGGAAACAGGATGTTCGTTTATAAAAGCTTGGTAATTAGTTGTTGTAATTAAAGGGACAAATGCCACTAAAATCTCCAATCTACGGGATTGATAATGCTTGGAGAAGCACAATGACTGCTTGGCAAAGTAAATTATATCAAAACAACAATAAATATTAAAAAGTCGTCTAAATAAAGAAGAGTGAAATGAGCAAGTGTACTGACAGCTATCTGATTGTTTTCATTAAGATCGACGACCGATTGAGTAGCGATTCGCTGCCTCTTGGCTGGCCCAGGCTTTTCATGCTCATCCGTATCCGACTCCTCGACGTCTGTCGCCATTCCCTCGATTTTCCTGGCTCACCCAACGACGCCACAAGCAAAATCCACTCCTCAAAACTTATTCATCGATGCCCATCCGGAGCGATGGACAAAGCAGCGGATGTGTTTCGCAGGCCCCGTACGCTCGAAAGTCCGTGGAGACTGTGGAGGAGGCCTCCTAGTGCCTGTCCGCACCAGAGGCTTCCCGCTACCTCGAGAACAGGTCACGATCGAAGGACCTTTTCCAGAAGGTGCAAGCCTTCCGAGATCATCTCGTCGCAGTTTGACGGATCCAAGATGGCGAGTCACTGCTGCTACAGCTCTGCTTCGTCGCAGTACTCAATGCCGAGGCTCAAGAATCCCATGGGAATTGTGCGTAGGATTTGTTCGTCGGCGAAAGCCCCGAGTTTTATTATTCTTTGGCGGACACGCGAGTTCGGGGGCCGATAGAAAAGTCGGCAAATTGCGCGCTATATACTCGCCCGCTCCCACGATTGGCCGTTTGTTTTCTGTTTGGGCGGAATATTTCAAAATGCAATCTAGTGAATAATTCCCGCGAACATGTGTTCGTGATGGAAGGAGATAGGGCGAGTGGAAAAGAGATAGCAAAAGATAAGGAGGACCGCGGCCGCCACGGCCACGGCGCACCACGGGTGGGGGGTGGGTGGGGGATCGTGGAGCGGCGGCGAAGGTGGGGGTAGGTTGGTTGGCGGCGGGTATGTGTGCGCGTGTGCGTGTATGCGGAGGGGGTCAACGAATGTGGCTAGTGATGGAGCGCGAGGGGACGAGAGGCGGAGATGGGATAAGCGAGGTGGTAAGCGAGCGAATAAAACGGCAATAAAATCAGAAAAGAGTATGTAGAAATGGAGTGTCGGGAAGATGATGAATGAATTGTGCCGGTTTTTCCGTACTCGTCGCATCAGATTCGCATCAGATTCGCATCGAGGAACGTGACTTAACTTTACACACTTTTGTTGATAGAAGCACGTACTTTTAATAAGCACACTGGACACGCGAATTCTTTAAACGTACGAAGGTATGGTCGTTTTCAAATTGACAATACACGCGCGCTCGTGCATAAGTGTAACATTATATTAGTGGGCACTGAAGTTCTTGCTGAGTTTTCATAAGCTTTCCATAAATCCGGTTCCGTTAGATCTTTACAAAGCATTTTGAATATTTTGAAATTCCAAACCAACATATGCTGCTATTCCAGAATTTCCAGCTTCCTTTGAATACAGCAGCGCACTTTGGCAGCTTATTAATATGAGTTTCACGAATTCAGGCAACCCGCTTAATAACCTTTCTACTCCGTGAGCATTAAAGAACAAAATTACCGTCGTAAGCCAGTTGGAGAAGTTCGTCCGGCAATTAATATTATTGACGTGGATCCAGAAATAATTGTGCCATGATTGTCAATTGGAAGGACTCGCGCTGCAGATACTTGAAATTTTTCGGTGTAAAGCGTGCATAATTAGAGTTGGGAGAAAGAGAGGGAGAAAAAAAGCTTAGCATTCGGGAGGCGTGCCGTCCGAGTTTTTTGACATTTGCTCTCCACCGTCGTGGAGGTAAATCGCGAGAGGAGACTTTCCGAAGGGAGAAACAGTTTCGTAATTTCGTGCTTATCGCGAAATACTTTTGCTTTTGTGATCCCCTTTTGTTTCCCCTTTTGTGATGGCAGTGTGCAGCAGCTACATCAGGAGTCTGTTTCCGACGATCGACGATGAACTGTACCAGTATGTTGAAGGTAAGTTTAACCTCAAAACCAACCAGTAATCAGTTCGTTCTAAGGAATCTGAATCTTAATAATCGCGATGTTGCCCCTCAACTCCTCGATTTACATATGCCACATTTAACATTTATCGCGCTACGAATTGCCGAGCAGGCGAATAAGGAAGATTTTACGATTACTGTGTGGGTCTTTTGGATCGCTTTGTGATTGCAAATATTTTTGACTTCTTTAATCAATCGCTACGATACTTGGCACTTTCTTTTTGCAAATTTTTGCTTTCGTCATAATTACCCTTGAAAAGCCTGTGTGAAATTTTACTCTACATACAGAACATAATTTTGAATCGCGAAAGGTCGAAGTATAAGTTATTTTGCATGGAACACGAGGCAAATGAATGTGTGTGCGTGCATATGTGCATAAAAAATTCACATCAATTTCTGCATATGCAAGGACACGCGTGTATTAAATGTGCGCTCTTCTTCAATTCATACGAATGTGTATATTACTCCAGGTATACTTGACAGTTCCAAGGACGATTTTGAAGACGCGGATGAAGTTTATGAAGCAATAGGCGAAGTTTTGCACGAAGTAGAGGAAAAGTCTGAAAACGAGGTTAGGTATGTGAATTTGCATGAAACTATTGCAGCAGTATTTATAAATGAAAGTGTGCCGTGAGAATAAAATCTTTATGTTTATTTGTTTGTGCAGGCAAATATGCAGGAGATTATTAGAAATGTTAAAGGGTGGTACCAATGGAGGAATAGAAAGGCGAAAAAATGGAGTAAATAAAGTATTAAATGTACCTATCCATATGGGATCCATGGTTTCTTCGACTTTAGAGGACAGAGTCGATCAAATAAAAAGTATATGGGTTACAACAAGGGATGATGTAACGGTAAATTTGAAAGAGTTGCTTATGATCAAATAGGTCAAGCTTAATACCAACTAATTTCTTTATAAAAATTCATAAATTGTTTACTATTATTGACTTTGTAAAACTGATATGACAAGATATAAAGCAATTTTATTATATTATCAGTATTATGTAATATTAATAGATAGTACAGTATTTGAAATTAAAATTTCATTACTTTCATTAAATGCACTTAAATGTAAAGACGTTTGAATATGTTAATAATTGTAATTATAAAATGAAAATCAATCTTACATTTTTCATAAAAACTCTTGCTATTTATGTATTTATTTATTTATTTTTTTTTTTCGTAATAAAATAGATGTACCTTTAAGCGTTTCATTTTACAATAGATAAGCTGCATATTAATAATATATACTCCATTTTTTGATAATTTTTTAGAAAGTGGATGCAAAAAAATTGGAAAAAGCGGAAGCCAAACTTAAGCAAAAACAAGAAATTCGAAGTAGCGAATTAGGTACTGGCAAAAACAATAATTCTATCCCATCGTTAGAAACTGCAACAGTTAGTCAAGTAATAAGTAAAAAAGACAATAGAATAGAAGCAAAAGGTGGCACAAATAGAACAAATGATATTAGGATAGAAAATTTCGATGTAGCATACGGGGATAGAGTTCTTTTAAAAGGTGCTGATTTGACTTTAGCCTTTGGCAGACGATATGGGTTAGTAGGACGTAATGGGCTTGGAAAAACCACGCTGCTTAGAATGATATCTAGGTAATTATGATGACAAATTTTTTAAAAGATATTTGATATTCATAAATTTTAAGTAAAACAATATTTTGCTAATTGTAGTTGTACAATATTACTGTTATAGTTAAGCCTCTTTAATAATTGCAGAGAAGCGTTAAAATTAATATTTTGTTTTATGTAAAATTATTTGCTTAAAATTTGTAAATTAAACACGACTTTCAATGCCTTTTCAAGACCCGAAGTTTCAAATAATTCTTGCTTCTGAAATACTAAGCATGAAAATTAATTTAAAATTAAGAACGTCCATTATTTGGTTAAGACAAAATAATCAAGCTGTAACCTCGCTAACGAAATAAAATTGAATGCAATACTTTTAAATTGGAAAAATACATCCGCCAAATATAATATTGATATGTTTTTTTTTCTTTACTTAGCAAACAATTACAAATACCCTCGCATGTGCGGGTCCTGCACGTCGAGCAGGAAGTAGCCGGAGACGATACTTCCGCTCTCGAATCAGTTTTGCAATCTGACCAAGAGCGCAGCGAATTGTTGAGTCGTGAGGCGGAATTGCAAGCAGCAATCGACAGGGAAAGTGGGAAGGCCAATGATGCTTTAGATGAGGAATTAGGTGAGTACGAGAGCTTTTTATTCTAAAAAAGAAAGGGGAAGGAAGGATGAATTATAATAATGCAGTTATTTTTGTTGTAATGAAAAAAAGTTTGCTCCTTCTGTATATATAAGCATATTTATTTTTGCTTTTGTTGCATGTATTATAATAAACGTTACATAAGTTTATTACCTACCTCATTATTATCTTATTTCCATAAAGTGTCATTCTACTTTAATTTTGATTTAATTCGTAAACGACTGCATGAGAATTGATAAAATAGTTTTACGTATATTTTTAAAATTATTTTAATATTGCTAAAATTTGTTGCTTTTCTTTCATTCATTTTGAGCATTGAAATTTAGTCTGTTTTTAGATTTTTATGCCCGTTTTGATAAACGTGAAAGTTTAGTTTTATGCTTATTTCATAAAATTGACGATTAAGTAAGTCCCAACAATTTTCCTGTCATTCAATGCAGTTTTAAATTATAATTTCAATATTTAAGAATTTAATAGAAATAAAGAAACTAATTTAAATATCCATTATGCCCCCAATAATAATGGGATAAGTACAAATAACTTTTTTATGAAAATACTTGTTGCGTTTCTAAAATTATCATTTATACATTCGATTTTAATTAGAGACGGTAATAAGATTTTTAAAAGCGATTCTTTGTATGATTTTGGAAATTAAATTTACTATTTGATAAATAATTTATTCAAACTTTAAAAGTTTTAAAAAATATAGAACACTGATACAAATTGTATGCAGTACTTTGATTAGTTAAAAGGCGTAATATAAATGTGATCAAATTGTGCTTTATTGCATGCCTTGCACTTTTTACAATAAATCATCTTTAAGAAAAGAATTCATATTTATGAGGGAATCAATGATAAAAAAATCATAGAACAATCGTGTTATAATTAAAAGAATGTCCGTCTAGTTATTGGCAAAACGGAAATTTAATCGAAATACAGATTACATACTTTTTTTTGGGTGTTTTTCCAAGGGAGAAAAAAAAACTTGCCAATAATTTATAATTGCACATTGGAAACACTTGGGATATAATGTAAATACGAGATATTCATATTAAAAAATCAATTGTAAAAGATTTTATGTTGAATAATTAGTCTACATTTTAGTTTGATTATCCTTTGCCATTTAGAAGAATAGAAAGGATACAAGACCAACACGATCGAGAATTTGAGACGCGAATATGGCTTTCCAGTTACAATTTAATAATAATTCCATTGAGTAGAAAATACAGGCGATTAAAATATAATAGATAGTTTATAAGTAATAAACATTAATAAACTTCGCTAAGCGTTCGATGTTTCTTCGTAAAGGAAAATTTGGCTATTTATTTGACATGTAATTAATAAAAATGCCGAGTACGCGATTGTACACAAAGATAAACATTTACGATAACCGACGAGTAAAATAATTAAACTACTTTTGTGCAGTAAAACTCGAATGAAAATAAAGGGGTGTGCTATAAGCATTTTACGGATAAACAACGCGTAAACAAATAAATAATATTATTTTTAAAGCTATGAAGCTTTATCGCAACTTGTGACGATAAATTATTTAAGATACGTAGGTAGATAGATAGATAGATAGCTGGATAGATAGAGAGAGAGAGAGAGAGAGAGTGAGTGATCAAAGTTCAAGTTGTAAATCTTTTGGAAAAGACGGCCATTTATGAAACTTGTACACTTTCATCTCGTCGTCAAATACGGATTTTCATAGCAATCCATTGGATAGAAGCCTCACAAGCTAAAGTTATATTTGAATACTTGGTTTGACGAGCGCTGCTCGGTGAAACCCCAACCATGGCCCTTTGCCCCATGAGCCCCACCAAAAATGCCTTGATTATAGCCACAGAGGGGCCCCCCCATAGGAAGCCAACATAATCCATGATAAAAAAAAAATGGTGAGCGCGAAGCTCACCCGAGCGCACTAGTAGGGGCCGCTCATTAAAATCGACTTTTTTCTTCCTTGACGTGCGCGCAGCGAAGGTGTTCGAGGCGATGCAGATGGCCGAGGTGGAGAAGGCTCCCTCTAAGGCGAGCACGATCCTCTCAGGGCTCGGCTTCTCAGTAGAGCGGCAAGTTTGGCCCACGAAGGCCTTCTCCGGCGGCTGGCGCATGAGACTCGCCCTCGCTCGGGCGCTCTTCTCCAAGCCCGACCTCCTCCTCCTCGACGAGCCCACGAACATGCTCGACATCAAGGCCATACTCTGGCTCGAGAGGTACCTGCAGTCTTGGCCCACGACGCTCCTTGTCGTCTCCCACGACCGCAACTTCCTCGACACCGTGAGTTACATTACACGCCTTGTTCCCTAGCGCTCGAGGACCAGCCCCGAAGCTGCGCGGAGCTCTCCTCGACAATAGTTACCCTCTACCCGGAAAATGCCCTTTAAATTCACGAACGTTCGTGCCCCCGCAAGTAATTGGCCCCGCCTTTTCTCTTTTTGTTTTCCTTTGCTTGACATTTAGACGGCTAGAATGCATTGCCGAAATTAAACTCTCTTGACTTGTCGCCTCGTCTCGCACAAGACCGTGGCTCCGAAATGTCGCCCCGGCACTCGCGCCGCCCTATTAAAGCTCGCGCGCGTACCGCAAGACACATAAGCAGGATCGCAAGCCTCGGGATATAGATTAGCTTAGAAATCCCGTTAAAGTGCCACTGCAAAATGGCTTCTCGACCTCTCTTCGCTGACCGACCACCCTCGGTCGCTGCTCGACGCGTAACGCGAGCGACCTTGTGACTCGCCTGTTGTCCTGCACGTTGCATTCCCGATGGGGCCGCAGCAGCCGACCTAACTCGAGCTTTGGACATTTGTCGGAGCAGGTACCCACCGACATACTCTATCTCAAAGCCCAGAAGATCGAATTCTACCACGGGAATTACGAGCAGTTCGCCAAGACGAAAGGGGAGCGCGAGAGGAACCAGCAGCGCGAGTACGAGGCCCAGCAGGCGAAACGCGCCCACGTCCAGGAGTTCATCGACCGGTTTCGCTACAACGCCAATCGAGCCTCGAGCGTCCAAAGCAAAATAAAGATGCTCGAGAAGCTGTGGGTATACTTTTGTTTCGTTAATTTTGCGGCGATGGCGATGGGCGCGCGAGCTGACGCCCTCCTCGTATTCTGCAGGCCCGAGCTCAGGCCCATGGAGAAGGAGAGCGAGGTGACGCTCCGCTTCCCGGACGTCGAGGCCCTCAATCCGCCGATCCTCCAGATAAACGAGATCTCGTTCCGCTACACGAACACCAGCGAGTTCCTCTTCACCAACGTCTGCCTGAGCGCCACCCTGCAGTCGCGCATCTGCATCGTGGGTGAGAACGGGGCCGGCAAGACTACTCTCCTCAAGATAATGACGGGCTCGCTGGGCCCGACCCACGGCACCGTACACACCCACCGGAATCTCAAGTTCGGCTACTTTAGTCAGCACCACGTTGACCAGCTCGACCTGCGAGTCTGCCCAGTCGAGCTGCTTCAGAACCATTTCCCAGGTGAGTACTTTGGGCTACGCCCCCCACCCCCCCAACCACACTCATCTCTTCCCTTCTCCTCTGGCCTCTCATTCTCTTTCTCTTCCTCTCTCTCCAATTTTCCAATTATTTCAGCAAGCCGGAGGCTTGAGCATTAAGATAGAGAGAGAGCGTGTGTCTGTCTATTTCGTATGTGTTCTCCAATTAAGAAAATCGTAAGTTCTGCATCATGTGTTCTCATCGTAAACATAATCATAACAGCCATCACTCGAAGCTCCTTACTACAAATATTACAAAGATCTATTGTAGTCTATTGAAAGAGACGGCTACAAGAAACATCAATAATTTTCTATCGCGCTTTAGAGATAATTTAAATTAACGTTAGCAGTATTTATAATGGCACGCTCGTGTAAATGAGTATCCCTCGGGTAAACGCGATTCTTCGTAAGACTTTAATGCTTTTCAATTGTACTACGACACGTCCTTTCAATAACTCGGAACAACTCCACGCTATTCCTTAATCATGGCGTTTTCATTTTTCCATACCACTCGGCTCCTCTCGTTTACTGCAACTGCATTGTCTCCTTCTACTCTCGATTATTAAAGTAAGGCACTCGGGTTAAAGCAATTGCTGAACAATGGATATGATACAAAAATTAAATTCAAAAATGATACAATAATTAAATAAATAAAAATTAAGATTTTGCGAGAACGAGTGGTAAGGCAAATGTCTGTAAATACCTAATGAACGCAATGCACTTACCTTCTTCCTCGTTTCATTTAGGCAAACCTATTGAAGAGTACCGCAGGATGCTGGGCAGTTTCGGCATTAGTGGAGATTTGGCGCTTCAAACGATTCATTCGCTATCAGGAGGTCAAAAGTCGAGGGTCGCCTTCGCGCTGATGTGCGCCGCCATGCCTAATTTTCTAGTTTTGGACGAGCCGACGAATCACCTTGACATCGAGTCTATTGAAGCTCTTGGCAAAGCTATTAATTGCTGTCAAGTAAGTGTTTGAATACTGGGTATTTCAGTCGAGGCCCCGGGCGCGTTAAAATTGTTGTCAGCCATTGATTCGAGTCTTTTCGTTCGCGTAAATGCAAAGGTTCGTCGGGTGAATTTCAAGTGCCAAGGCATTTGAAGGGATTGGAGGCCGCGATTATAATAGAGCGAACGAGGCTGGAATTGCCGCTTTCAAAGGCTCAAGTTTCAATTTACTTGCAGGCTGGCGTAATATTGGTTTCTCACGACGAGAGGCTCATTCGAATGGTTTGTCAGGAGTTGTGGGTGTGTGGTGGAGGCTCAGTGAAATGCATCGAAGGTGGTTTTGATGAATATCGTCAAATAATCGAGAGGGAGCTCGAGATGTGAAGGCTACTCGCCCAACCATCCTCATACATTCGTTTTTCTGTACGTTTAATTTAATAAAAATCGATTATTACTACGTACTGTGTTCAAGTGTTTTTTTTTAATTTCAAATTTTTGTTGCGTATCTCTTTAAAATATGTAATTACTATATTTTCAACAATATTACAAGATAATTATTCATGCGCATACATTCAATATGTATCTCGTCATAAGTCAGTGTTAGTTTGCTTTTCATTTTGTACGCACTTGTAGGATTCTACGAAGAAATGGTGCATCGTAGGACATCTTGCGACCAAACGCCAAAGCACTCTTCTTCGCAGTATCGGAAAAAAGATTTCGACTATACAGGTTTTGAATATTAGGTATGTGAGACCGGATTCGGATCAAATTTTTGCGGCGGTCTTTTTATTTTGGCGCTTAAAACGAAAATTTACTATCTTCCCCATTCACTAAGCAAACTACAATTATTTACTATAAACCCATTGCTTGTAATAAACATTTTAATATTAATAATTTTCCTTCCATGCTCTAGTTTAACAAAAATAATTGCAGTAACCTTTTTTTTTCTTCTTCATCTTTTCTCCCTTTAAACTGCATATTTATCATCATTATTGGTTATTATACTTTACGAACTCTTTATTGCAATATATTTTTTGCCGTGTACTAACGCGTAGATAAGCTTTCCATAGGAAAAATCTTTTTTCTAGCTCTGCTAATATACTCTCACGTAAATGTTATCAGCGATGCCAGACAAATTTTTCAAATAGTGCAACCTTCATTTACAATTTAATTGAAGTATTTTTCTTTTCTTTTCTTTTCTTTTCTTTTCTTTTTGTTTTATTTCTTTTAAGCATATAAAGGAAAAGAAGAGCGAAAATAATTGTTAAAACGTTGAATCATATTGCGTATTGCGCTAATAATATAGATACTGTAAATCTTCTATCACAATTCATTGACATGGCAATGATTTGACAAAATAAAAAAAAAAAAAAAAAGAAAGAAAGAGAGAGAGAGAGTGAGAAAATTCATTAGATATTAAAGTCTTTACAAAACAAATGCGTATTTTTATAATTCGCTGGCAGTTCTGATAAAAGAAAACTTACTTTTTACAAGTATTTATATATTTCTTACAGATAATTTTTAGGTACAGAATCGACAAATTATTGATAAAATTGTGATGATCTTTCAAACTGTTCTCTTACTTGCTTAAATAGATTATTAATAAGTTTCCTCTGTGATATGTAATATTTACAGCTTTCACTATACATAATTATTGAATGAAAAATAAAACTTATTTAACATTATTAAAATGAAGATTATCACAATTTACTTTTTCGAAAGATTAACATTGATAATTGTGTTAGATCTTTCTTGTTTTAGAAAACAAACATCTAAGAGCAAACTATCCAAAGATTTTACGCCACTTTTTATAAATTATTTCTTTGAACAAACACCTTTCCAAACACATTACTTACATTTTTTACAAAAGAAAATATGTCGTTTAAAAAACATTTTATAAGCTTTTGTATTTTAGTATGGAGTTCACCTATTTTTCGAAAAATTCGCGATTGCACTGCAATCTTGCATTTATTTTTAGTTACTTAGCGTATTATTAGTATGCACGACAAAAATATTGTATTACTATATAGTTCATCATTTAGCACTTCCATAAATTACAACTCAATACGAATTTACTACTAATGTTAACTTTTACATAAAACATAACGTTAATTTGATATTAGAGTTAAATAATATAAATAACATATAAACTTTCAAATAATGCATTAAAAATACTTTGAAAAATTAGGTGACTCGTCATTGAATTTAGTAACTTAGAAATTATTAGATTTAACAACAACAAAAAAAAACTGTTGACTAATTGTTATTTCAGTTAATAAGGACCAGAAAAATTTCATTTCCTCTATGCGTTACAACGCACACACGTTACATTATTCTTTATATACTAGTTTTATTTTATTAAGCAAAAGTTGCAATCTTTGTGTTAGTACAGCCCAAGTATTACTTGTGAAGAGTGAAGTTAGACATAAATAAATCTGATTATCTTAAATATATTATTATTTATCATAATTCTATTTGTCTTAATTACGCGTTCTATTCAGATATGCAGCGTTGCTTTTCCTAATTAACGTTGTTTTTTTTTTGTAATTTGGAGATATCTAACATTAACTTCTGTAATACATATTTTTTCAGTATTGTTAAAAGACATTTTTTTTCTCCTAACTTCAACTTTAACTTATTTCTCCTGGACCTATTCTAACTTATGAATAGATTTAACTTTTGCCAATTAAAATAATTTAATTTTTGATTGTTTAAATTACTAAACCATAAAATTATTTATTAATATAATCACACTATATGTATGTATATATATATATACATATATATATGTACATATAATATGATATGATATGATAGATTATTCAGAATAACTTAAGTTCTCTTGGATATTATTTCAAAAATAATCAAAATATTACTAACTGTATAGATTAAATTAATAAACTATTTATTACGTTGTAATAGCTGGAAATTATCATATAATTTTTTTTAGTATCTTCAGTAATGTGTCTATTGCATATGTTTGATTTTAAACAAATTTTATTTTATTTCAAAATCATTGATAATTGTTTTATGAAATCATATTTAAATATATTGTGTAATCCTAATTTGTTAGATGGAATTATAATCACTTGTCAACGATAATTTATTGTCAAACACGAATAGATTTTGATGTAAAATGAATTCATTGTTTCTCAATCTCAATAAGGTTAAAGTTATTATTAACGTTTAATTTACGTCTTTAAGTAGTAAGACATTCAACTTACATCGAGTTATATCAATTTAAATTTACATATACATTTAAATTGAAATTATTACAATTTATATGTGATTTTGTATATATATATATATATTAAATTCAACCAATTTTAAGAGTATAATGTATAATAATAATAATCTTATCGAATTATCATCATGCTTGTTCATAAATTAATTTTGTGTATAAAGTTGTAAAATAGAAAAAAGGTCAATTAATCTTCTTTTGATATAAAATAAAACTATCAAATTTTGTTATTCTTTGAATGTATAAGAGGATTTGTATTTTTGTTTTATATATTAATTTGTAGAGATTTTGAGGCCTTTACGAGAGAAATGAAAGGAAAAGAATTATGTAATTTAAAGGTGACTATTGCATTTTCCAGTCCGTTGCATTATATTTAAAAAGTATTTCTTCTCTCATAATTTTAAGTATTAATATAGAATAAGATATTTAATTTCAATGCAATTCATTTATAAGAACTCTTATTTTATAAAAACACTGTCCAAATCATAAGACACTTAAAAAATTGGGAAAATTAAAAAATAAAATTATGCAGGTAGAAACAAGTAATGTATCCTTTTAATTTACGTAGCTAAAATGACTGGATATTAGATATTAGTGTATTTAATTGAATTTATAGCTTTCGTAAATAATGAATATTTTAAAATGTTTTGGATGTGATTTGTATGTGATTACTCGAACGAACGAAGTTTATTAACGTTAATTTTATCTATCGTTAACAAATCCTTTAGCTCACTGAGATTGAGATAAAACGAATTACGTAATATACATTTATATATATATATATATATATATATATATGTAATTAATTATCAATGATGCACAATCAAAAATTTTTGTAATTAAAAATTATTGGTCTTATGAAATTTCAAAGTGGAAAATCTGAATATTTTATAGAAGAAAAGGGAGAGAAAAAAAGCAGCGCAGTATATTAAATTTCATAAAAACCAATAAAATGAGCTTGCGAACAACGTTATAGCTTACTTAAATCGGTCTATTGTATCGAGCAATTATGTCATTCGAGCCCAAGTGATATTAACGGAGTAATGTAACAACTAAACTTCAAATGCTTGTATCCTCGGAAGCTTCCCTGCCTCGTTTCTTTCTTTACACGCCGATTGCGAAAAAATAAATAACTTAGCCTACATAGTCAAATAAATAAATTGAGCTTTACAGTATTCAAATGGCAATTGATCTGCATTTAAAATAGCTGTACAAATAACGTACTATCAAGTTCAATCTTCACAAAGAAAATAAAAAACCTTTGGCCATTAACAACATAAATTGGAACTCTCGCTGCACTCGAACGCTGGGAAGGAGCTTCCCTCGTTGTGTTCGGGTAGGAAGGTACCGTAACTCAATAATAGTTGCTGAACATCGGTTGTGCGAAGGGGCACTTTACAGCTCGCAGGCACACACACACACACACGGAGCGCGCCCCTCGCCCGCACACACACACGCCCAATCAGAGTCCCTTTCCCCGTGGCGCGTGTGCGTGCGTGCGTGCGCGCCCCCCGTCAAATGATTTATAATATACATACATGTGCGACTGTCGTCTCATTCTCTCGTCGTGCTTATCATAACAACTCTCTCAAAGTCATTCGTTCATAAATAAGGCGAAGGGAGGTCGTCCGGATGGCGCGGCTCTCCCCAACATTTATTAAGTAAGCACAGACAAGAGCACAACCTTTCTTAACAGGCCGACGAGGCGGCGTTCTGCTGCTGTTGCCAATGTTGCTGCTGCTGCTGCTGCTGTTGCTGCTGTTGCTGATGCTGTTGCTGATGCTGCTGCTGGTGCTGATGCTGCTGCTGCTGGTGCTGCTGTTGGTGCTGATACTGCTGATGCTGGTGCTGCTGCCTCGCACCCGGGGAGTGCATAATGTTGCCCACATTGGAAACTGAGCGAGCCGGGGGTGCGGGAGCCTGTTGCTTAGCTACTGCAATTTTTTAACAAACAATAGCTTGTGTTTATTGCGTTGATTCTTAGTGGCGAGACCTCGGGAGCGGTGCCCCCCCAATGATAATGAGCACGTGCCCGCTTATTTTCGCCAATTGGCTTGTTGGGATTTAACATTTTGCTTCGCGGCTAATTGGACAATGATAATGCAAATGTCTCTCTGCTCAAAATTCAACTCGTTTGGTGTTAATTGCCGGTTGATACGATGCAAATGGGCTTTAAGACGGTATCGAGGCAAGATTTGAATAGGAAATTATTTTGGTCGGGAAAAGGGAGGGGCGGCAAGTCTTTTTAAAAGTCATTTGATGTTTTGATTGAGCAGAGCACTGTTACGACGATTGATTGCATTATAATAATTCCTTAAAAAAATGTTAATACTTTTTCGTTGAGGTCCGTAAGTCTCTTATCGTTTAAATCAATGTTTAGATTAGATAAGTATATTTCAAAGCGAATAAAATGATATTGGTATAATGAATGAGAAAATATTAGGCCACTCTTATGATAATTCATAATCTGTTGGCTTCAAATTTACTTTTTCTCCATGTCCCACTTTTTATTAAAAAAATCATTGACACAGTATTTTATTCGAGAAAAAATGTACACAAGGTAAAATTCCTACTTTAAACGACTTTTAAAATGTACATAAACATTATATTATCTGCAATAATACTTTTATATGCTCGGATAAAAAATAATGGACTTTTTGTTTTTCAATAATTGTGATTTAACGCATTGACGGGAGCTCGAACTGTACGCGTGCAATTACGTACCCGAATTTAAAAAATGTCTGCAAATAGTTAATTACCAATTTTGACAGTTAAAGAATTATAAATTCTCTTGATTAGCATTTGTAAATTTTAATTGTATAACCAGATTACTTATCAAACATTTACAAATTGGCCTCAATTAAAGCAATTGCTTCACCTTCCGCATTAATTTTATAATTCAAAATTTTAATGCAAATTTCATAAAAATGTGTCAATTATTCGATATTTATCGGTGAGACATAATGAGACGGAAGTCTATATAGATTTTTAAAAAAATATATTAATTCTTTGAAGTGAACTCATTGAAATCCATTATTTCAAATTTCATGTAAGATAATTTCAGTTTTAAATACAGCATTAAGAATAACCCCGATAATTATGCGCGTTTATTTATACGTAATTGGTAAATAAAAAAGATATTTTAGCACCACAAGGCCGAAACTACAGAAATTATTCTGCATATGAACATGCCAGATGCTGCATCATGCCCAGCCAAGAGTAGATAATTGCCAATCAGAAATTAGTAAGAATTAAGGGGATTTTATTATTATTTACATGTATATGAAAAAAGCACTGTTACATTGTGGTGAGAAGAAGCATAATACTCTTGAGAATAATACGTACCTTGCACATTTTACCGCTTTTATTGAAAATCAAATAGCAATGGATTATTAATGAATGTCGATCAAGCACATGTACATATTTTAGGCATTTCTATTTTTGTATGCACTTTTTAAAATATATTATCATAATCCAGTGAATTAGATATTATAAATATTACATAGTTATGAAATCAAGATCGATGTAGAGAAAATAGTCATTAGTCAATTATAGTCTTAAAATACTCGATGAAAATTCATGAAATCATTTGCTTTAATAAGTTGTTTTTTTTTCTTTTTATTTTATTTCTGTGTGTTTAGTATTTAGCAAATCTCGTATATTTTGTTTACTAATTTAGATGAATAATATAAGTTCATGAATAGCCACAATAGAAGTATATTAAAATTATAATTTGGGTTATTGATGTATAATAGTAAAGTGAGATAGAAGGATGCTAGGATATTGGTTACATGCGCATACTAAAATATTGTAAATTCTTTTTAAATATTTACACTTTTATTAGACTAGTAATTTGACTAACAATAAATAAATTTTGATATAACACAAAAAACCTCACAGCAGTGTCGATGTTAGTTATGCAAAATATGATCATGAAAATTAATTACAATGGCAGCTATTATTATTGAAATTAATTTAATGCTACATAAATATGACAACAAATGTTTTTTTTTTTTTTTTTTTTTATTTATAAAGATTATTTTCAAAACCAACATTGCATTGTAATTTCATACTTTGTTTTCATTGTGTATCATGGTAAATTGAATTTTTGCTAATTTAGATTTCTAGTCTGCTTCACATTACTAATAAAAGTACGAACGTGTGCTTAAATTATTGTTTGTCAATTTTACACGTAGATTCATCTTTAATAAACTGAATTAAAAAAAAAAGACTAATTACATTGACATTTCCTCAATATATATATATGTATATCTATTGGTAATATTGGTAATATGGTAATTAACTTCAACGGCAGTTGAAGACGACATAGTCTTAATTTCTTTCAATCAGTTTCCAATCAACAAACATAACACGTGCTTTATAAAACTAAATAAAACAAAAATAATAATAAATACAGCAACAAATGGTTGCAACTAAATTGTATATTTCATTACTAATCACATTATGCATAATATTTGGTATTACATACGGATAAATACTAAAAAACCTTAATTGGAATAATGTGACAAGAAGTTAACTTAAAGCTCATTGACAAATTTATATTTGATTTTAAATCCTTTAAAAGTGGTAAAGTGCACGTATTTTTAAGTATAAATATTGTTACAGATGCTTAAATAAATAATAAATTGAACGAATGAAACATGAAAATTACTACTTGCTATTTAAGAATTATAATAATGTTTGAAATCGACTGCTTTCATAATATTTATAAAAATAATAAAACAGCTAAATGTAATACAAATTTTTTTGCATTAAACGTATTTAGTGTTTGTTTGCATAAGAATTACTTGAATTTGTTTTGTGTTACTGACCTCTTTTTCCAAGAAATACATGAAAGTTTAATTTTGTTTATACTCATGAGAAAAAATTCAAGGTTGCGGTAAATTAAAGAATTAAGTCCAACCGAGCAATAACTATCTATCCTACAAACGTCGTCTAGTTTAAATCATTAGTGTTCAGATCATTTAAAAAACATTACGTAAAATGTAAAATTTAAACATTTATTCGTTAAATTTAATTATGAGAATGTTGCGATATACTTACATCTTTTTATATATATATATATATATAAAGGCATTATTGGGACATTACTGTATCACTCAATATCATTTGAAATTTATGTAAAATTACTAAATAAATAAAATATATATGACACTAAATAAACAGGAAAAAAAATATTAACGACAAAAAACGAATTTGAAAATTTACGTACGCGTATGCGTGTGTGCGCGCGCGCGCGCGCGTGTACGTATGCATATATATATATATATATATATATATATATATTTGCGTTTACGTGTGAATAACTTGGAAATGAAAGTAGCCATTTGTAGTTCGTATTATAAGCAAAATTAAAGTACGCAAATCTTAGAGCGTTATTTGAAATGAAGTGATTTCGTATGAAGCGAAAAGTAGTATAACAGTAAGGTTTTAAATTAAAAAGAACATCGACGAGTAATAATTGTAAGCTTTTTCTTTGCAGCAAGAGTATGAAAAAATGAAAAAACGAGTACGTAATTCAACGCGCATTAGGTGTATAACGGGAGAGCCAAGTGGATTGTTTTTTTTTTAATTTGACCCATTAATTGAATTCGGTACTATTGTAGCAAATTTCTATTCTAACAGTTGTTTGTTTTAGTTAGATTCATGCATTCTTAATATAATCAAGGATCGGGATACCATATGCCACTCTATCCAAAAGCAATTTATCACTATTATTTTAAAAAGCATAGTAAGAAAACGTTTGATGCGATGATATCCATACAAACATTACATTCGAATCAATGGGTCTTTAGAGGAGCTATTTTACAATGCAATTATTATCGAAATATAATTGATAACAATCGAGGGGGAATGGATAATAATTATATACACATCCGTGTGGCTATCTTTAAAAAAATATTGCTTCCGTATTCGTGTCTTCCTTCTTAAACATGAATTAACAAACTACATTTTCGCATCTTCTAGTATCTACAATCGCCAAAACGATGACATGCAATCCCATTCATATGCAATCCCATACTAAGTAAATCTTTTATATAAAGAATACAGTTAAAGACCACAGCCACCATTATTATCAAAGACAGCCTACAGATTACTAATGGGCACTCGGCTGGCCCGAGTATATCAAGATAGGAATCTCACGTTAAATCTTTTTCACGGACTTGAGAGTCGAACGAGAAGAGATTTAAAGAATGCAAAGAAACACGAGCGAAGGAGCAACAGGATAGTCGAGAGAAGAAGACAGGAGAGCGGGAAGGTGGAAATTGGGGGGGATGTGGGGAGGGGGGGAGAGGGAGGGAGAGGGAGAATGCCAGTACGATCAAACGTCGAACTCGGAGAACTGTCTCTTCAGGGCAAATGACAACAGTCCCCCTAAAGGTCTGTGGCTCGGCTCACCGGTTTTGCTGTTGTAGACTTTGGTGACACCGCGGTAGGACTCGGGGGCCGGAAAGGTCGCTATCGAATGAAACATGTCCGCGAAGCGAGCCTCGAACTCGGCGGGTCCAAGGGGCATCTGTCCGTTGCGCTGTTGCTGCTGGAGCAGCGACTGGCCCCGGGTCGGAGGCGTCGGGGGTGGGGGCACCGGAGGTGCGAGCCTCGAGGCCGAGGGGCAGCTGCCCGCCGCCCCCGAGGACGATCGGTGGGGTAGCGGCGGGGGCGGGGGCGGCATCGTCGGGGCCCGGCACGGGGGCGGAGGCGCGACCCTCGTTATCGGTGCCCCGCCGTTGCTCCGGGAAGTCGGCGGCGAGGGCGGTCGTACTACTGGTGGCCTCAGGATTCGGTTCGACGGCCTCTGCTGAACTTCGTTCAGGCAGTCCTGGGACTGGTGGAGTGAAGGCGGTGTCGGTATCAGAACTGCTGGCGACCGGGCTAATCGCATGCTCTGCGCCCTGGAACAAACGGGCAAATTGTCGATTGACCAAATTGTCCTCTCCTCATCATCGTCGTCGTCGTCGTCGTCGTCGTCGTCTTCGTCGTCGTCGTCACAGCAGTCAGTCATAATAATAGTTATGGTCATAATAATATCAATAGGGTAATCAAAGTCGTAGTCGTAGTCGCCGTCAGGTCGGTGAGATTTTATCGTTGAAAAGAAAGTTGCGACTTTTTCAAAAAGAAAGGGATATTAGATGCTTAGCAATATACGTGATCCGTGCACATTTTGGCATATTTAAAAGGCGTAATTTTACGGTCAGTGAATTGATAAACTTGATTAAGAATTTGTTAATTCACGAGCGCACCTTCGTGGCAATACATTTTATTAAATAATTTTATGACTTTTGATAAAAGCTGCTCATGCGGATGAATTTTCATCCACAATGCATCCTGTTTAGTGTAATTGATTAAAAGCTACTTGTAGTATCGATTTAATTATTTATGGCCATTTGTGTCGAATGAAAATATCTGTTTTTACAAATTTTTTAAGAAAAATTATTTATAAAATCACTTGGCAAAATTAGAGTTCTATTTAATGAAAATTATACTTAAAAATATCCCCATTTTTCTGAAACCGAATTTTATAAAATTAACATAAATGACCAAACAGAACGATATACAAATATTTATTATTATTGGTATTTGTTTTAAACACTCTGAGGTAACTGTTATCATTAATTGTTCAATTAACTCTCGATCTTATTAAACAATATGAAGAAACTGAAATTTTACTACGGACAATAAAATAACCTAAAATTTTCATTTTTACATAAAATTTCTTACTCTTTACTCTTTATTTTATATTTATTTTTAAATACGTTACATTATACATTATTATTTTCAAAGACTTGTCTGCTTTTTACAAATAAATGGACAAAGGAATCAGAGCTCCGTACACATTAACTTTTTATACCTTAAAAATCATTTAATTATGCTACGCTTATAAATACACTTTATAGAAAGATGTTGAATTTGCAATATAAGAAAAGAAATACATTCAAATAAATAATTACGGAGGAATTTATTTAGCGAAATAATCATTTATATTAATATATCTTCAGAAAGTATAATGAAATAAATAATTTAATTTTTTTATAGCATTTATTTTATAGGCGTACGTCAAAAAATTTTATATCTTATTTTGATAGAACTTCTCTATTACAAAAGCATTATATTCTGCTACAATGATTTATTTACGTCCTTTAATCAATTGTATTATAATTATTCTTACATATCATAGATAACATTACTAGAATTGCATTTAAAACTATAATTATTATAAGGTCAACCATTCTTAGCTTAGATGATTATTTATACAAGATATTTTTTAAATATTTGTGGCTACAGCAGATAAAAGTAATGAGAAAAGATTGCGAAAATTAAAGTTTTTTCGAATATTTTGAAAAATATCTAAGCAGCTATGAATAAAGTTAACATTGATATTAAATTGAAATTAATATAACAAATTGTGAATTTTATACCAATTATTTGCAAAAACTTACAATAACATATCCACAAACGAGCACGAGTAACGTAATCCTTTACTTAACAAGATTGTACTTTCAACTTATAAATATATAGTTTTGCACTCGTCAGATATTTCGAAGCAAATTATTTACACTTTCTGGACTACTGATTTTCAACGTATATCGCTTGGGCGCATATCATATGGAACACTGTCACTATTACCATTAACGCTTAATTTACCCATTAATTGTTAAATTAAATAAATGAGTCTGATATTGCTTACCTAGACACTGAATTGCCTGTAGTAAGATTGAGCTTTTTAGGAGGTGGCGAAGGCTTTTGTTGCACTGAATTGGAAGATGGTGGCTTTGGTGCCAGCGTTGGTTTCCCAAACGAACTTCTGGGTATTTCGATATTATGATTCACAATGGGTTCTACACTTTGAGCAACAGGTGAAAATATCATTGGCTTCTGTGCGGCGGGAGGTGGAATTGGCGGTGGGCCACGTTTAATGCTCGGCAAGGTACAAGAGCCCATATTGGACTGGGCATTGCCGTTATCTCGCTCGGCCAGATTATTCCTCATGCCGGTAGACTTTAACTTTGGCATGCCACCCGAGAACAGGCCACCCAAACCAATTGGATTGCCATTGTTGATACTATTTCCTAGATTTGAATTAGATACAGGGCTCTTTGTGTTTATACTGGATGCTTTCACGTTCGAAGGTTCGCCGTGTATTTTTCCTAAGAGAAACAATAATAACAAACGTACTGATCAACAGTGTCTGGACTCTGAATAAAATCGACAAGGTGGAGACAATGCGTAGAAACTCACCACTGATCGCAGGAGCACTTTTATCCACTGTCACAGTTTTCTTCAGAGGTTTTCCAGCTCTGATGGATTGTAATAGCGCACCTCTGCCCTGATCGGCCGAACCTCCACCCAAGTTGAACGAGGGTGCTGGAGGAGGCGGAGGTGGCGTTGGCATTCTGACTCCTTGCTAAAATCGCAAAAGCGGAAAGGTGACAATAACTTTAAAACGAAAGGCTATTACACATTGCGCTGGATTTTCAAGGTAAAACCACAACATGCATCAGGCTGTATTGACATTCTCTCTCTCAACCGAAATCGACAACTCACATTGAGCCAAGAACAGTGACTCACAAACTCATAAACATTTATGTATATGGGCTCCGTCACGAGCGATGAAACGGCGAATCGCGACAAAAAAAACGAGAGGAGTCGCTGTTCTTTATATCGCGTCGTGCACTTGCCACTCTCTCTCTCTCTCTCTCTCTCTCTCTCTCTCTCTCTCTCTCTCTCTCCCACTCCCGCGACAATCCTTGCTCCCCACTCAGTCTTTCTCTCTCACGATCTCATTCTCTCCCTCCCTCAAAAAGTCCATCTGCCTCTCGCGCTCGCTCGCTCGCTCACTACTCTCTCTCACTCACTCACTCTCTTTCGCAGGCATATACACGCGCGCACGCACACACACGCACACACACACACACACACACTCGCGCACACGAACAGGCTCGCTCTCTTTCTCTCTCTCTCTCTCTCCTCTTGAGACGTGAGATATAAGCGCAGAGCAGCCAAACAGGATGACAAAAATCGACGATAAAAAAGGCCTTGAGGGTCCATTTAATTGTGACGCCCCCTTCCCCTCGCGCGATCGAGGAAATTAGGTTAAGGTGCGTCGAACCCACGTCAAAGCTCGACAGCAGCAGCGGAGTCTATTTACCTTGGGAACGAGAACGAGGGGGACCCTCTCTCCCTACGTTGGTCCTTCCGCTCGCCCTTAGCTGGCCACAGCCTTGGCGTCAAAGCCGTCGCGCAGCCATGGGAGCGCGCGCACACCCGCGATCCCGAAATCCCTCCTGGAGCGCCAGGGAGCTGACGTCGGCCGCTGGATCCTCGCTGCGTCGCCTCCTCACGCGCCCGCCGTCGACCCAATGAAGTCGGGGCACATACTCTCGAGCCTCTGCTGCTCCTCTGTCGTGCATATGACCGTCACCACCATTTCTTCAAAATTTTTGGCGACGTACGCCTGCCTCCTCCAGGCCTTTCCTCTCGCCTCTACCCAAGATCTACCCGAGCCACCAGAGTCACTGCTGCTCTCTACTAAGCTCCCGTTCGACGTGTAGCACAGATGAGCGAGCGAGCCAACAGAGACAGAGAGAGAGAGAGCGCGAGAGAGAGCGAGAGAGAGAGCGAGAGAGAAGAGGAGAAAGTACTCGCTCGTGCTCGTTTTACACACGTACACACGTGGAAAAAGGCACACACGAGCAATGTCGTATCTGGCGAACGAGCAGCATTGCCTCCAATGCACACACGCGCACACACACACACCTATGTGACATGCGCGGGCATACATACGTGTACGTACGTGCGCGGCAAAAGAAATACAGCCAATATGCCTGTATTATGCATACGTACGCGAAAACTTATGTTTCGGCAACTTTCTGACTCCTCGCCACTTCCGCGACAGCCTTTCCCATAAATACGAGCGTTTTATGCCGTATCCTTCTACTCGAGTCTAGCAGATCATAGTGTTGGATTGGTCGATTGTTTGCTTACGGCCAATCCCGAGGCTCTTTGACGCGAAATCGAGTTACGAGGGAGCTGGACGAATAATCTATTGCAAGGAATTGGCATGTGCATCCGTGACGTCAGTCTGTGCCCCTAAGAAGCGTAGGTGACACGCGGCCGAGATGGAGTTTACCATTACGTCAGGTAGAATTTTCCATGGGCGAGGTGAAAGATGCGGGCAAAATAGTCCGGAGAATGATGGGCGAAGGAGATGTTGGAGTGGCGAAAGCGATGCTGTCGATAATAGCAGCTCGATTTAATGAAATTCCCCGTTGCAGCTGCCACTGGGTTATTGCTCGTTATCAGCTGTCTTATTGGATGTCGGTTTTTCGCTGAGCGGCATTAACCGCTAGTTGCAATAAATGAGAATAATAATAACTTCGGGGGGGACAGGAAGTTAATTGCAAGTATTACGAAGTTAACGAATGTGACAATGCACGTTTCAATTTTGTGCAATTTTCTAATATGATTAAAGCGTCGTGCTCGTTATCGTCAAATTTGGCAATTTATTGGTTGTGATTCTTTTAATTCCCAGCAAATGGTCCTTCCAACAACATTAAAAAGAATGTTTGGATACGAGCTAAGCTAGCCTCCATTACCCAATTGTCGATATGACATGTTAACGGCTAAACCAAAAACATAATAACATGCATTTAAATTCAGAACGTCTGGTATCAATCAGAGGTAATGAGTTGGAATTTTAAAACAATTTTAACTTGGCATTGATCAAAATTAATTGATTAATCCTCTCGCTATTTATACGTTTGATAAGTAGATAATGACGAGAATTTTTTAAGTAAATTTTTTTACGTAAAAACCTGCTAAATAGTCGGTATTTGTAAATAAAAATTAGGACACTAAATTTTTTCGTTGCTTATTATTAGAGAAATGTAATGTTAAAGCAAATACTATGAATTATCGGTGTCGCTTAAATTCTGTTAGCTGAGCCCTTTCAAGCCACCAAATATTAGTAAATGTTCATGGAAAAGATCGAATAACTAAATTTCTTAAAGTTATTGTAGCACTTAAATGATAATCACTGCTAACTTGTAGACAAACACATGCTCTTTACCATAAAAACAAGTAAATTAAACTGATTCTTTAAAAGTTTTAAAAATCTTTTTTATAACTTAATAGAAAAGGTTTGTCATTAAAGCATTTCAGCGTGAGTTTTCACGTGAAATTCAAATTTATTTTATTTTTATCCCATAAAATAGACGACAACAACAGCAACTTTATATTATTAAGATTTTTGTTTTCAATAATATTATTGCTATTAAAACATACGAACCCAAATCATAATTCAAATGTTATTGACGTCACTAGAATTTAATAAGTTTAACGGTAAAAATTTAGAAAATCCATCTTTCAATTTGCATTTAACGTACATTTACATTGCGAATTAATTTCTTCAATCTACAATGTAAATTACAATTCAAATTAATAAATATCTTACATTTTATACATGCTATGCTTTTAATTATATAGCAACTTGATTTATACAATATCTTTTCGAACAGACAAATGAAAAATATACAATTTCTTTCGAAATTTTAATCATTTTTTTGCAAAAATTTTCATATTAATTTTCATTTTAATTTAGATAGAAATTAATTTACTTTCATAAGTTATAAATATTAAGTATTTAGATGCTGGTTCTAGTATTTTGTAATATTATTTTTGCATTACATTTTGAATAGCACATTTGAAAATATTTCGAATGATTTATTATTCTTTGTGTGGGGTGCATCTCTCTCTGTCACTCCCGACTATCTATATAAACACATGTGTGCGTGCATATATGAATTGTGCACACGTGTGGCCGCGTACGCATGAGACAGTGTGGCTGCTTTTCTTTTTCTTTTAATCCTGAGGATTTTTAAATGTGCCGCATCATTTTGAATCTAAGATCACAATTTTATCGCTATCGTTTCGATACATCTCGAACGGGATACTTGAAAAGTTGGACACAAAATTTAAAATGAAATAAATTTTCGTCGCTGGCTATTTGCAATTCATAAATTGTTCTGTATATATAAATGCTATTCGATAAATACAAAATTTACGTCTATAAATTCGTAGACATTAATTAACTAAGAAGCCAAGTAAGTAGATTATGAATAAACGACGATGGTGGAAAAATGTTGGTATCCCTGAATTAACAGCGACTCGTTATGCGCTTCATGAGTACTAACAAGATCTGAATTTTCGCAATTTTTCTGGAGTGAATTATAGTGTTAAAGTCGAATTGTTACTTCTCACTTTCAGATTTTCGATATATTTTACAAATCACCACATCAGTTTACGGATCTTCGAACGCGATTTATCCGCGGGCATGAGCTCGTGACATGAGTTTTACTTTATCATAAAAATTTAGAAGCCAGTGAAGAAAGAGATTCGTGTAGGATATCGACAGGTGTGTAGGTAATCTACATAGATACTCTACGAATCCATCGCATTTAGATTTCTAAAACATCTGCCTCTAACCTTACAATTTCATTCCATTTTGTGATTTTTTTTTACACCTTCCAATTAACACGCGCGCGCGCACACACACATACACGCACACACACACATGCGTATATACGATAGAAAATTTAAAAAATTTTTATAGATCCTAATCAGAAACTTCAAATATATTGAGATCAGAATAGGAGAGAGAGAGAGAGAGAAATCGAGAAAAATTATCAAATAAGGAATTCGAGGTAAGTACCGCTTATTTCATTATTTGTATCGTGCGAGAGCGACAAGGATGGCTGAGAGTGGTCGAGATAACTCCATATAAGATAATTGGTTTTTAAAATTTCATAAACATCGTGGTTTTATCAAAAGCGATTACTTTTAATAATACAATAAGAATAAAATTACAAAATACTAAAACACTTATATAGAATAAGCCAAATAGGATCATTAAAATTTGTGATTGAGAATCGCGTTTAGAGGTTAGAATATCATTAAGTCTTTTCAAATTACAAAATTTCAAATCCAACAATCATATGCGCATGATATTACAACTTAAAAGGAAAAGATAAGTGAATAAATTAATTTGAAAGTGGATTTTTATATTCCTGTCCTGGGAAATACTTATATATTCTAGCGTTCAGAAGAGTGACTGGGCGAATTTCAGGGTGAAATGGCCGGCGCAATGCTGTTCGAACGAGCACAGGCAGTATCAATAACAAATCGTAGCGAGGGGATAAATCTTCTCAATGAAATCGTCTCGGACCCCAATATCGGCATTGCGGAGGATGATGAAGATAGTATCCGTGTGAAGGAGCAGGGTATACTCCAACTTGGCGAGCTTTATAAGAAGGAAGGCAAGGCCAAAGAGTTGGCAGATCTTATAAAAGCGACGAGACCTTTCTTGAGTCTCATAAGCAAAGCTAAAGCTGCAAAACTTGTCAGATCACTTGTTGATTTCTTTCTAGACCTGGAAGCTGGTATCGGTATTGAGGTTAGTTTAGTTATTATTTTGACTGTATATTAGTTTTTGGGTAAAATAATTTATTGAAATAAATGTTTGAATTAGTTTGTCTCAACAAGTTCAATTAATGGTGTTGGGGATGTCGGGTTGATTGATTTTAGGACTTTTAATTGAATTATAAAGGGAGTTCATTGGAATTTCTAAATTACTAAATGAGGCACTTATGTTAATTGAGTTAATTAGTTTTTAATACATTTTTCATTGTTAAACAGTCTCGATTGAACTTTCTTATTGATAGTGCAGTAAATTTTTATAAATAACGTCATAAATGTAACTTAGCCTCCAAAATGTTTATTATAATTTTATGAATATTTTTAATTTAATTTTTTACACCAGGTACAATTATGCAAAGAATGTATAGAATGGGCAAAAGAAGAGCGTCGTACTTTCTTGCGACAGAGTCTGGAAGCGAGACTAATTGCATTATACTTCGATACTGGTATGTTTGCGGAAGCTCTTCAACTTGGTTCTGCACTTTTAAGAGAGCTCAAAAAATTGGATGACAAACAATTATTAGTTGAGGTACAGCTACTCGAGAGCAAAACTTACCATGCTCTCAGTAATCTCGCTAAGGCTCGAGCTGCGCTAACAAGTGCTAGGACTACTGCAAATGCTATTTATTGTCCTCCTAAAATGCAAGCTGCGTTAGACTTAATGTCTGGAATCCTTCATGCTGCTGATGAACGAGACTTTAAGACTGCCTACTCATATTTTTATGAAGCTTTTGAAGGGTATAAATCATTGGTTGCATTTTTAATTATATGCTTTTTGACAAACTTTTTTTATTTACTGCTTTAACGATAAATTAAATAATTATTTTTATTTCAGGTATGATAGTGTAGAAAGTCCTAAAGCCCTTACAGCGCTGAAATACATGTTACTCTCAAAAATCATGCTTCGTTCACCTGAAGATGTTCAAACGATCATGTCAGGTAAATTAGCGGTGAAATACGCTGGACGTGATTTAGATGCAATGAAAGCCGTAGCCGAGGCAAGTCATCGTCGATCGCTTGCTGATTTCGAAGCAGCCGTCAAACAGTACCGTCAGGAACTGAAAGAAGACGTTATTGTGCGCGCCCATCTTGATTCGTTATACGACACAATGTTGGAACAAAATCTTTGTCGAATTGTTGAACCTTATTCGCGAGTACAGGTAAACATAAACTATAATCATAGTACATGTCCATGAGGAATATGTTCGCTACGCGTAAGCGTAATGAAAGTCAGTAAGATATGCTTTTATGTGAAATAAAAATTTGCTTAAATAGGTGGGTCACATAGCATCCTGTATTTCTCTGTCGATCTCGCAAGTAGAGAAAAAATTATCGCAAATGATTTTGGACAAGAAGCTGCGTGGTGTCCTCGATCAAGGTGAAGGGGTTCTGATAGTCTTTGAAGATACACCAAGAGACAAGACCTATGAAATAGCATTAGAAACGGTGCACAGTATGGGAAAAGTTGTAGACACGCTCTATCAGAAAGCCAAGAAGCTTACCTAGCCTTATTTAACTAAAATTTGTACAATTAACAAACTATTATAATCATTATTATTACTATTAACGACTAGCTCCTTATTAAATACCGTCGATAAATTGCATTCTTGTTTTGTATCAACGAAGTCTGTAATTTACTTTTACCATTTTCAACGGTTTGCCAGATTCTGTACTTAATCGTTGGAGAAGCCAAGTCATTTATCAAAATTATTTGAAAAAAAAATTCTTAGATAAAATTTAGACAAAATCATTCCTTTTAAAATATTCGCTTTTTGAAATCTGATAAATAATTTAAATAAATAATCATGTAAAATAATAACAATTTTGCATAAATATTTAATGGAAAGAGGATTAAGAATTAGTTAAGCTTGGAATTTACTTTTAATCGATATATTTGCAGAAATTGTTTATTCATAAAAAATTACAGCTTATAAATTTTTTTTGAAAAAATTATGTTAAAAATTTCTATTGAAAAAAAAAAGAACATTGATACTCTTCCAAATTCCATATCAATTAATTAAATGCATATCCTAATCCTAAACCTACAAAAGGGGCTTATTTTATTGTAAAAGTTTACCTGCATATTACAAGTGATGCTTTCAATTTTTATTAACTTTTTGAAACTTACGTTTTGTATTGATTTTTTAATATTACAGTTCGCGTACTAATTCAATTAACGCAGAATTTATATTTTTAGCAAAGATTAAAGAGAGCAACACCGCAAGTTTTAAATACTTGAATTTTATTTGAGCAATTATTTTTATCATAAAAGTGTCTTTAATAGAACACTCGGGTTATTCCAAACGATGTTAAAAAACTAATAAATATACATTCATATTTTCAAAAAAAAATTTTTTAACATCATTCAAATGTTTTTAAAAAAGGAAACTATGGTTCAAATGTTGTTATAAACAATATTTACCACTTGAACAAAAAAATTCATTAATTTTGTAGCACAACAATAAAACAATTCGCTTTAAATTGAATGCTTACGATGCCTTAATTACTTCGGTAAAGTGAGTGTAAAATTTCATCAGTAATAATAAATTGTGAATTTTATGAAAAATGTATAAAAATTATTTCAGTTAGCAAAGCTTCCATTGTACAAGTTTCCTATTATAAAATGCATAATTTGCTTTTATTTTTAATAATGAATTTCAATGAAAAATATCGCTTATTGCAAATTATTTTAGGATTTAGATTCATAAATTACTTTATATTATGAAAGAACAATAGTGAAGTAAACAAAACTTTAACTTTCTCCATCATTTACAAATACATCCATTTTAATTAGACATTGTGAAATTTCTTTACTGCATAATTTCTTACGTTTATTATAATTTAGTAATTTCATTGTTTCATAATTTTTGTATGTTAATTTCAATATTTAAATATCCAAAAATTGCATTCAATGATTTGCTGTACAACCCAAAATTTGATAAATTACAGATAAGTAATTGTCCAGATTTCTTAAACTTAAGGTAAAGTATATGAAGATTTATATATAAATAATACACTGAAACATACTTAAATTAATTATTGTTTAAATACTAGAATATTTCAAAGACATTTGTATGGTTAAAAAAATTTAATTAAAATTCTATTTAAACAATTTATATGTATATTATTAAAAATGAAATTTAAAGCTGTCACTTTAAATAATTTGTTTATTTAATTTTGTTGTCAAATAAAATTTGATTCAATTATATATCATTTTGTTTAAATATACTTATTGTATATTGTTTATACATTTTAAGATTTTGCTTACATTTTTTTTATTTACCTGTATATTCTTTTAATTTTTCGTATAATAATGTTTATAATAATGTTTTTTTGCATTGTATACCATTATGTCACACATACAAATTAAGGCATTTATTTATTGTTAAGTTTCTAAACGATTATCGAATGGTTTTATTAAAAATGGCACAAAATGTATGTAACGCTTTTGTGATTTAATCATCGTATCTCTACCACAGTTTTATTATATAATAAAAATCATTTCTATTTTTATCGAATAAAGATAATGGACGTACTATTTTATAATATTAAATTAGATTGCCTTTATACATTATAATGTTAGATATAACGTTTGATTTATTGATAAATTATAAAATAAAAGTAGTAAATTTAGAGCAGTTAAGAATATTCGTCAAAAGTTTATGACGTATATACTATAAATAATGATAATGATAATAATAATATAAATATTAACGAAAAAAAATTTGACCGAACAAATTAATACGCACTTTTATAATGCCAAACGAAGCTTATTATTAGGTATTGAACTTCGTAGCTTTATAAATAAATAATGAGTCGACTTGAAATAAATGAAATTCACCAAAAATTACACTATATTTTTTGGAACTTTATTTATTACAATAATAGATACAGGTTTGCAATGAGCAGTAGTAGACATATAATTAGAGCTAATTGTTATTATTAATTTAACAATGAATCTACGAAACTCATATGAAAATCTACATACAGTTATGACAGTAACGCTTGCTTGCAATCTGCTTATATACAACTCTCTTCTTATAGAGCCTTCAAATCATTATTCTTTTTACCTCGATGATAAAAAAATGAAATTCAAACGAACCTAAATATCTAAAAAACGGTTAAAATTAGGCGCCCAGAGGCTTGAGGATCTACAATTTTGGTGTGCGTCAGACATTGTGTTGATTGCTTCCTATCTTCGTGACTGTCTTCATTCACCACTTGTTCTTTTCTAAAAATATTATAAAATACAGTGGATATGGATGTTCGCTTAAAAATCCTCCTCGGTGCATGAATATCCAAGCAAACCGCACAGAATATAAATACATTCCTTTCTGTGATAATTGTTACTCCGTACGCGCTGCTTACACTACGATTTTCTGTCGCGTTGTAATAAAACAAAAAAAAAAACAATCAATAAAAAATCAAAATGCAGCAAAAATAAATTACACATAAATCGCATACTAGCGACAGTATATATGAATTTATGTACACATGCAAGCAGATGCACGAACACACGACAATTACGTGAAGACAATTTGTAATTCAATTTTACGTGTTCCTTTAGGATTATGACTCATGTACACCAATTAATGAACAATACGTATGCCATTTATGCATAATTTACGTATAAATTATTTTCTCCAGTTAAATTTCAATTGATAATATAGCTGAGATCGAGAGACTGTAAAAAAGCGTGTACACTACCAAGAAAATTGCCTTAGCAATATTTAATTATAATAATAATAGCTTGACACGATGCTGACCAAGTTAGTTGTATTATTGCACAGTGTAATGTATTTTTCTTTCTTTTTTTGCTTCGTTTTGTTTTCTTTTCCCCTTTAATCATTAAACATTAAACATTATTAAAGAAGTAATAAAAATTGAAGAAAAATTACGAGCAACAACAAATATTTGCTTTATTTACGCATGGATTTTTACAGGAAAAAGAGACGCGTTCCCTTTCACGCGTTAATCCTTAAATTCAACGTTAATTTCGAGCATTAATTTGGAAAAGGGATCGATTAATTTTGCCATCGAAATTTGCCTCTTAACTCTTCATTTTCCGAGCAGCATTATACGAAAATTTTGGAAAATCATTGAAGCACGGCAGTCGAGGAAAGGGGAAATTTATCGCTAAACTGGAACACAGTGTTTTTAGTTTTCAACCAAGAGCAGCGCTTCCTCGAATGCAAAAAAGGAGCCAATTAGTGTGAGCCAAGTCAATAAAAGCTACGGCCACAAGGACTCTCGAAACCACCAGGTTGCATCCTCCACCCCGAAAAGACTCCTCTCCGTGATTTTTACGCAGCAACCATCAAAGAATTATCGGGCTTGGGCTGATCACAGAAATTGCTTACGAGAGGATAAAGTGTTGGCACGCAACCCCAAGCTTTCCAGGACTTTTCTCGAACCTATAAATAGCACAACTCCGGCTTCTTCAGACAATAGAATAAAAGTGTTGTTGCTCGTTATAAAGTGTCTTGCTGTTTACACGACATCGCATCTAATACCTTGCTCTGACTCCTCGCTCAATCATAATTGGGATGGGGTGTGTGTGTGTGTGGGGAGTAGGGTGGGTGGGTGTGGGTGTGTGTGTGTGTGGAGGGGCCGCGAGTCGCCGGTAGAATGAGCGGGCCAATGGAGTTCGAATCTATTGCCGCTAGCTTTGTCCCCTGTGGCCATCAATGCAAACACTCTCACGGACAGGACAGCTCGGACAACGAGCACGTGTTGAGGGAACGCCCGGGCCTCCTGGCCCTCGTCCTCGCCAAGCC
The DNA here is from genome assembly GCA_030522565.1 of Ceratosolen corneri. Lineage (NCBI taxonomy): Eukaryota > Metazoa > Arthropoda > Insecta > Hymenoptera > Agaonidae > Ceratosolen > Ceratosolen corneri. The sequence continues at coordinate 95,922 of JAPYYT010000470.1, forward strand.
AGCGCACGCGTCCTTGGCGAGACCTCTTCTCCCCCGCCCCCTTCCTCAATTCTTGCCGAAAATAGCGGCCCTCTGGCGGAACTGCTCGCGCCTCGCCGCCCGCTCCTCCTCCTCCCGCTTTCTCTCCTCCTGCTCCATCCTTATCTCGTCCTCGAATTTGCTCGACTTTCTCAGCTGCTCGATCTGCAAGGAAACGAGGAGTTAGGGGTCGTAGCGCTTAGGCTTAGGAGCCGAGTCCGCTGGCTTCGTCCTCAGCAGCCAGCGAGCCGCTTTGCCAAGCGTTTTCAGGCCTCGACTCGCGCGCGGCAAAAACTTGATCGCGCACGGTGTTTTGCGCTTCGCCGCCGATGCGCGAGACGCGCCTACGCTGCGCGATCCCGTCCACGTATTTTCCTTTGCCTCGCTCGCGATTAGCCATGTGCACCGGCCCCGACAGCCCACAAGTACGCGTCCTCCCTTCTTCTGCATCTTAATCACTCGCTTCTTGTTCTCTTCTACTTCGTTTGGGTTTGCCTTTCCAGATAAGATGCGCATTGCCGACAGGTTTAGCGAGCCGGTGGCCGGGGTATCCTCGGACGGGCGGGTAAAACAATGTGGGCAGTAAGCTACTGTAGAATCGTAGTATTTGTTGGCCATCGGAGGCTGCAGATAGCGCGATAATTGCGAAGGGGCTGATCGCGAGGTGGTTTGAAGCCCAAAAGTGGCAATATTACGTGGGATGAGAGCGTTGGTCGTGTGGGTTACTTGGTAGGCGAGTCGGCGAGTCTGGCGCGTGCAATTGACGTTCCCTTTTAATACAGTGATTTCCGGAGTTAAGCGAGCATCGCGCGCGCGCGCGCGACAAGTGAATTCGACCGATTATGTTTAATTGGCCGTGAAAAAGCGATGAGGCAATAAGATTAAAAGTTGAGATAAAGCGAGCGGTGTAGTTCGTGGAAGCGATTGGAGAAGTATGTCTTAATATGTCTTACCTTGGCTTCGAAGAAGTTTTTCGCGCCGGTGACGCCGACTTCGTCCACGTCGACTTCGGTGAGTCGCGCCAGTTGGCCTAATCCGGAATCTTGTTCGAGTTCACCGGCTCGGGCTTTCCGGTAGATGAGGAGGAACTGCAAGCAAACGGGCAATTTACATTTCCCATTAGGCAGCTCCAATTTTCCAAATAATCTTGGCTCTTCGTGGCGCGGCACTCCGTCATTGGCGCGAGGCTTAACGAGGCGCCGCAACGAGCTCGCAAATTCACATTTATAATTACATTTATATACAACTTGAAAAAATTTATCAATTCATAACTAACTTTAGAGTATGAGAAAAGTTTAGATGGGATATTCGCTCGCTATGTATAGCACGTTTGCTTGTCCTTTTTTTTTAACCATTTTTTAACGCTCTGTTGCTAATTATTGAATTCAATAGTGCGAAATTCAATGGACCTTATTGAGAGATTATGTACATAGAGAGTCAATGTTATTTCGAAGCATTGCGTTCCTTATCGACACACTATATTGGCTATATCGGAGTGTAATGCAATAGTTTGGGAATATCAGCTCTCAATAATATTTGATTTCGGTGACATTGCCACTTTATTCGTATGGCTCTTAATGGCCAATTAAAATGAGAGCGAGTGAATTTGGCTAAGTTAGTTGATAAGCGCTATGCCAAGATGTGCGTTGTTTTAATATTGGACGCGGCTATGCGATTCAATGGAAAAAGCACGTAGTGGCAAAAGCGACATGACTAAGAAATTGCACGGTGATTCAGTAATATACATAGGCTTTTTCTCCTTTTATCTTAAAATAAATAACCGAGCTGAACAATAATTTATAATATAATAGAGTGCTGCACCAAGTGACTCATTGCCTTTCCTGAACTATCATCATGATACCGATAAAGCAAGAATTTCCTATTCCGATTATTCCGAAGGCATTGTACTGCTAACCAAACGATTTTTAACAGTTTTTATTTTTTGCAGCAATTTATTTTAGGACTTTGTAAGCTGCCAATAATATTAAAAACAGGCATAAGAACAAAAATGAGAAAAGCTACGGACTCTTAGGAGGCTCGATTTTGATGCTTTTTCTTTGATTTGCCATTTTTTTTTCTTTTCTTCACTATAAAGCTAAAGATTTATTACAGGTCGATTTTAAATAGCTTATTCATGTTTATAAACGATCGTCGAGACAAGTTTTTCTTCCTCCAACTAGATTCACAGACAATGCATTAGAACGTAGAACGATGAATAAGCCATTGATTCTCAAAAAAGAATAGAGCATGAAAAATCAAACGAAAGATTAAAAATCCAGGTGACAGTGTGTGTGTGTGTGCCCAAGTGGGCTGCTCCGGTCGATTTAACAAAAAGCGACGTATTACAGGGTTAAAAGGAAAGGAGCGTACCTCGGGCGAATAATTGCTTTAATTGATGGGGGAGGAGGGGGCACGAGACAGCCGGCACTCTTCAGCCGAAGCGAGATCCGAAGGAAAGCAAAGTCGGGGCTACTGAAGCAGCGTGATCAATGATCGCGATGTTAAATCAGAGGGCGAGTGAATCACTTCCCTTGTACACAACGCCGGCTAAATCGCCGTTTCGCATTGTGGTAAGGGAAATAAAGCGTTCGATAGTGCATCGCAAGCACACCAAAGTGCATATCCCTCCTGGCCTGCTCGAGTTGGCCGCGATGACTCATCATCGGCGGTGTTCGAGGAAAGAAGGCGGTGGGAAAACTAGGAAAACAAAGGAGCGGGCAGCGCTCCGACGACAATGACTTGGGCCTTCCCAAACTCGGCAGAGTCAAGTGCATCGTCCGGCTCGTGGACGCACGCAACGGGAAGTGGTTGCTCGATTTTCATCAGCGCCCGAATGATTCATGGGGCTAGGGAGTGAGTAACGACGTGGTGGCGCGAAATACTATCGCGCGATGAATGGAAGCCGCCCTGCGTGGGGACTATGTGGGGTCGACGAGCAGCCGAAAGCGAAATGAAAAAAAAAAAAAGAGAGAAAAAAA
>JAPYYT010000471.1:0-49389 GCA_030522565.1 Ceratosolen corneri
ATCCCGGCCGCGCCTCTACCCGGCCTCTGCAATTAAGCGACTGCCCGGGGCGCGCCTCGGCCGCCGCTCCCCTCCTCCACCTCCACCCCCACCTCCACCTCCACCCCACCACCTTACGCCGGCCCGGGGCCCGCACCCGCGCGAGACCACGGCGAGCACATGTGCGCGGGGGCACCGGGGCGAGCCTCCCCCTCCGGGGGACCTGGTTTTGTGGTGCGAGGGGGGCTGCGAGGGCTCGAGGAGGTCGAGCCGGTGTGACGCGGGGCTCTCGCCAAAGGCGGCGGCGACGCGAGGAGTGAGGACGGGCTGCGACCGGAGAGGAGGCGACGCGCGCGTGTCGCGGACTCGGCTAAACTGAAACTGCTGGCGGTACCGCGGGCTGCTGCTGGTCACTCGACGTGCCGAGGGAGCGAGAGAGCTATTGCCCGCCAGCCTGCACGAGAGAGAGAGAGAGAGAGTGAGAGTGAGTGAGTGAGGCGCGGGCGTGCGCGCAAACCCTCGAGCCGCCGCCGTCACCGCCACTGCCGCCGCCGTCACCACCGCCGCCACCGCCGCCGCCGCCGCCACCGCCATCGCCACCGGTTCAGCCGCCGCCGACGACGACGACGGCGCTCCGCACCTGTCGCCCCTGAGAATTCGGAAGCCTGCTAGACGATCGAGCCCAAGATTATAGCCGAGCAACAGCCCTATCACTCACTCCGGCCCAATTACTTAAATACTTAACAACGCTTCGACTCTTGATGAATTTCCCGACACTCCACTCGACCTCGCTCATTTACCTTGGCAGTTGGTTTTATTAAAGACGCCCCGAGCGCTTCCTCACTTATTAGCATTGACAATTAAATGGCCTGCTGATGATAGTGATTACGAGCGCGCGAGCTCAACATTCTGCCGCAAATAGAGAATACAGAATGTTTACGATGCCCAATTTGCCGTAATGGGCCGGGGCTAACGGGAGAAAAGGTCACGCTTATCGTCAGCGACCTGCTCTCGAATTCTCCATCGCTTTGGCAATTTTTTACCACGGAAATTCCATCATTTCTCAAGCCGAGAACTATTGACATTAGAATCCGGGACGATGCTCCACGTTGGCGTAAAGTCTCCTCAATGACGCCACCAAGGAAGAAAAAGCATCGATATTTCAGGGAATGAGCTTGAGAAATCATGTCGTTATTGCAATTTTCATTCCGGAAGCGCAATGCACGCATAGGTGGGAGGAAATAATCGGAAACGTCGGCAAAAGCGCGTGGGAGGAAATTTTTGAAAAAATAATAACCTTGTTCGTGCAAAAGAATCTTAGCCCCCCGTAAGCAAAGTAATTGTTTATGCGCAGAGTGGTTGGCTTTTTTGAGCACCGATAGCCGTAAAAGTGACAAATACATTGTGAGAAAATATTCAACAACTATAAGGGTAGAAATAATTTACGAATAATTTAAAACAACATTACAATACACTACAATTGAAATTACCACTAAGATTAGATTTCCTAAATTCGCCAAATTGCCGCGGTTTTATGGGAAATAAAATATTAATATGCACCATTAGCCTTCATTAATAGCATCAGCTCGTTTTAAAAAATATTATATAAACTTACGTCTATAATTAGATGTAGAGTAAGATGTTTCGGATTTGGATGTTTGAGAATGGTATTACTCACTCTTTTTGCTCTAATGTTTTTCATATTTCGTCTATGCGAATGAATGCGCTTGCAATGAAAAATAACATTTACATTCGCCTTGAATGAATACTTGAAATATCTGTTTTATTTATAAATTTTATGTTCATATTAAATTGTATCTAATTAAACATTACGTGGCGGAATCGTAAAAATTCCAATTGCTTCTTCTAATTTTACTTTACACACACACACACACGCACACACACACACACACACATATACAATTGTATCAAATGCTTTCTAATAGTTCGTTAAGAATTCAGTTCTCAAAATATTATAAAACGATGCTTAGTATATGATAAAGTAGCTTGAAAATAAACTTTATTGTTTCTATAATATCTGTAGGTAGTATTTTATTGTTGAATGTTTGATTGGAAGCGATGGCAGTTAATTTTGCATGTTATTGGCTGAAAAATGGTAAGAAAAATTTACGATAAAGTTACTTGCGATTTTTAATAATTTAATAAACCATAAGGCTCAATAATATCGATAGTTGGGCGAACGGAAGATTCTCCGTGAAAATATTTATCTTGGATTTATTGGCATTTATTGGTGCATAAACGGCTGCATTATAATAGTCTTTTCAGATCTAATTGGTCTAGACTATAAACAACCTATTGGAATTGAAGTTTTCGTGAAGATTGTGAGGATTCAAATAGGCAGCTGGTCGAGCGCTCGGGAAAGAAACTTTTGAAGGTTTATTGTTATGAAAGCGAATACGCAAGCTATTTTTTTATGCATGACTGGACTCATTGATTTTGCTTCCGAGAATAGCTTTTGTTAGTTGGCTCTTCTGATTCTTGCTCTGATGCTCTGATGTGCGCCTAAAGAATATTAAGACCACCAACTTGGATACGTATCCGATTTGATAAATTGATAAACCCTGATTATTATTCATCTTTTTTGCTCCCCCCCCCCACCCCCCCCGCGATTCCCTTCCCGCGCGACTGATCATTTTTTATAATACGATATGCACTCAATTAAGTCAGCTCGGCTGCACTTTAGCCTCGCGTTTTCGCCAGCTATACACACACGTGGCCCTCTCGTCTCGCTCCTCATCACTCAGCCGGCGATGGTGTCGTCGTCTGCAATATGGCTTTAGGGGGAAAAAAGACAAGAGCACTGCACTCCGGCTCTACTTAAGGAAATAAAAGCAGGGTGAGACGGGGCCCGGGGATGAGAGTGGAGACGAAACGTCCTGGCCACGAGCAACGCTCCATCTCCTCGCTCCGTTCAATCGAACCGTACGACAACGAACATTCGAGCATCCCCGTCCCGTCCCTCCCTTCCACTAATCCCGCCCAAGGATTGTGTGCTTTCAGTAATCATTCGTTCGAATTAATATTTGTACAGGGTGGGGGGAGGGCCGCGTTCGATAAAAATGGAGTAACAATTCCGGCAGTGCAACTGCCGAGCTCCAGCAGCATTTCAATCGACCAAACTCTATTGGAATAATTTAAATAATTGTCCATCTCTCTCTCTCTCTCTATCTCCCTCTCTATCTAAGGGCCAAAATCATTTGAGACTTTTGCCGTGCGGGCAGTCGCTACTTGAGCTCGTTACGCAAAATTTCTCTAACGAATGTTGAGCGTTGAAACTTGGTTTACCAGGGTCGCTCTGCCAAAAGACACAAAAAAAAAAAATGGATATTCCAAGGCATAAAAATATACAGTCCTTTGTAGGGTATAAAGCATTTAAACCGCTAGAAAAACATGAATTTTTTTAAATACATTAATTAAAATATTTTAATTGTTGTCCGTTTTATCTGAAAATGCATTCTGCATAATAAATTTTACTGGACGCTTGCCCATTTTTTCGTGTATTACGTAGCAATAATATTTTTTATTAAAAGTCCAAAATAAATTCTTTAAATACACTCTTTCGCGTCTAATTGCTCAAGGATCAGTAAACTATTTATGTGAAAGCGAAATTCTTTCAAGCAATTCTAATCTTTATTATTCAACACTACAATAACAATAACCGAATATAAATACAAATATCCGAATGAAACATTAATAACTTAAACATTAATTCAGCAATATTACGTGTAATTATGTATTTAATTATATACAATCATATTTATATTTGGAGACACGATTAAATATTTACGTACTTCTTTATCTATACACAACTCTATAAAACTTTGCTTTTTACATTTAATACAATTGTAAAATGAAAATTATATTTCTGAATAATAAGCAACTCAAGATAATATTTACAAGCTTTCTTCTCATCAAGTGATGTTATTTTAAAATTAAAGTCCATAAGCACTACTTTATGTCAAATTACATTGTAAAACATATAATAATTTACAGGGTATATTCTATATATTTCCAATGTTTCAAATTAAATTAATCTACACCTTCATATTCTCATGAGCTTATATTTAATGAGTAGCAAACAGTTTTCAATCATTTTTTTTGTTCATCGCGTTCTTGTTGTAAAACTGCTATAATCACAAAAATATTCCATAGATCTCTAAGAAAGCAGATGTAATGCCAGTTTTCCAAAAATCTGCTCAAAAATTATTCCTCCAAGTTTTAAACAACTTCATTACAAAATTAGTTTTCAATCTCTGGCCAAGCTGAATCGCAAAAAAGTAAACACTAACTTTCGTGATTTAAATAACGCGCTCATAAAGTAAGTTAACAACATTGATTGAGCGACTGGATTTGGGAGTTAAGTCATATATATATATTTAGAATTTAAAACTATTAATCATTCCTAAGCCAAAATATTGGCAAAATCTCTCTAGGCCTTGTTTCTTTGCGGTAAAAAATTTGCGAAAATCATGTTAAATATATTTGGCGCATATGCGTGCATACGTTGAAAATTATCTTACAGAGCTTTTTATATAAAAAGCGCGCACATTATTTCTGATAAATGAGATGGAATTCTTTCACTTGAATATTATTATAAAAATTTACAGTGACAACAATTTAAATTATTTATTAACTAACGTTATTAATTTCTAATTATCAGATAATATTTATGTAAAGAACCAATATTTCTGAAATCTCTTTCATATTTTTTTTTACATATAACGCTTACGTAGAAGTAAAGCTTAAGTAATCGAAATTACTTTTAGTAGCATCACGTACTACCAATATTATGGTTCTCAACAAACAATTGTCTTAATAAAAAGATATTTTACAATCCATCTATGCACATAAAAATACATACTTATTAATTTAAGAGATAAAATAGTTTCTACCTGAATCACATTATTTAAGGGCATAAGTAAAGTAGAGTAAGTAAATGTTTTCTTTTTCCATACATGACAATGTTGTTACGATAATTTTTTATACATTTAGATTATATGCTTCTTCCATTGTATCTTCTGTATAATTTTTAATTTCTCATTCTTATGTTCAACTACAATCGAACGATCCTCAGTGCAAAGTTTATATTTCAATAAATTAATCAAATTACAATAATTTTACATTAATCACTTTAGAGTGTATATTACATTTAAGAAATTCCGATTATTTTCATATTAAATTGAAAATAATTCAACAATGAATAATAAGTAATATGGACTATTACAGTTGTTATTATTTATTTTTTGACTAAAAATTTTCCAGATATCAATAAAGTATAATATATTGTAATTTGAACTATGTCAATTCATTTACAATTTTATATTGACAAAAGTCGTTAAACTCTTTTAGATATTAAAACAAACGCGGATGGTTAAGTATGTTTATTTTAATTAAAATTATTACAAATAATATTTAATCGTTTTATTATTATAAATTATTTTAGGAAATATCATTTCTTTCTTGACATTCGTACAATAGTATTGCAACTTAATTTACATGCAAATTATCGTTTTATATATATCTCTACAAAACAATTACATAAATGAGATAAATATTAATGAGTAATGAATTATGAAACTTGATAAATACTTTCTTAAGTTTTATAACAAGCTTTAAAAATTAGAAATATAAAAATTCTGAATACTACTCATTTATACTTCTGTATACGCGTTCGTCTCATTAAACTTCAACTAAAGGAAATCTAATGATACATGTGTTTCTTGCAATTAATGAATAAAGAAAAGTGTAAAGAGTAGTAATAGAGCAATATTTATATATATACATTGAACATTTGAAATAAAAAGTCAATATAATATGCGTGGAATTCCAAAATCATAATTTCATAGTATTTTTCATTTTGTTAGTTTTTTACGTAGATATATATTTACTAGAGTCACTTATCAAATGAGAAACAAATAAATTCTGTATAAAAGCAATTGTCACTTTGAAGATACGCAGGAGAAAAGCTTTTAAATTAATATTGACTACATGTTATTGTTCAAATGCTACTTTTATTAATACATTACATTAATACAATTAATACATTAATACATATAGATGAAATATAAGTAATATACTTATTTATTCTGTTTTTTTTTATTGTTTTTTGTTTAAAAGAACGTTCCAAATTCATTACTATTGCAGTATTAATACGTTAATATTTATAAAAGATAATTTAATAATGCGCCGCAGATTAAGTGATCTTAACTCGGACTCACTGGCCTTTATAACTTTATAAGACTAAGCCACGATTATGAACATTAGTTCATATATTTTAAAGCTCTAAACACTTTTAATGAAAGTATCTAACTAATCGTATAAATTTTGTTTAAAATTTTTTTTACTTAAATACTTTATGTGCACAAATAAATAAATTGTGTTTGATTAATTGAATTAATTAAACGCATTTTTAATTATATAAATTCTAATGTATTGCTGCAGTAAACGTAATATCGAAATGAAAGAAGAAAAAAATGTTGACTACATTAATTTCAATATCAGCTACCATTAAAAATATAACAAACGTAGTCTATAAGAAACGCATAATATAGAATGAGAAATATTTGGAGGAAATTGTAAAAAATGAATAGCAAATTACGGTAGATAGTTATGTTTGAAGAAACTCACAATTGCACACGTTATTGTACAGCGGTGTTACTCGGTGCAGCGCCGCAAGTTTGCCAAGTTTCTACATAAAACTATTCTAACAAGTAATGCACGTGGTACAATAAAATAGAGAAATCAAGGGAAAGAAGGACACGATGAAGAAAAAGTGGTCGAGAGTTGATGGCGGCGGGGAGGGGGGGGTGTAGATAGAGAGCGTGGGAGTGAAAGAGGAGGGAGGGGGGAGGGGGGAGAGGGAGAATGGAAGAATGATAAATTGCTTAAATGATTTATGAGCACTTGCGTAAACGCGATTTTCTTTTTAAAAATGTGATCATGGTATTTAGTGAGTAAAATAATAGTTCTCAATTAATAAACATTGTGCATTCTACGTATGTATTTTACAAATATTTCAACTGCTATTTGCTAAATAAACTATTATCATACTCGCACATTCAATGCAATCCATTAAAAAATTCAACGCATTTTCGAGCCGTCATTTTGAATGCAATTTTTTTGATTAAATAACATTAGGATCGCTTTCATAATCACGTTACATTGTTACAAACTGCCTTCATTTAAAATTTCATAATTTACAAATAAGTTTCATCAAATAGCACATTCACAGTTTGACGCATTTAATAAATTTGTCGGTAATAAGGTTATAATCAAGTATATATACATAATTTTGAATAGCTAAACTATTAAATAATAACAATTGAATGAATAAAATTAATGATATTATAATAAATAGAACTAATCATAAGAATTCTGATGTTAATTGAAGTAAAATTTAGAGATCCATTCTGGTTAGAAGAGTGAAGAATCTTGGGTAATTCTGTCATATCATATCTCCTGCTACATTTCAACCAATTTCCGTCCAAAGTTCGAAATAAATGCCATTGAATGCATTTGCATGAAATAAGCAGAAATTATCTATAATATGAAAGAAAAGTTCAAAGTGATTAAAGAGCTCTATTTGCTGCAAAAAATTTAATAAATAGTATTCTGGCAAGTGGTTCTTGTATTACGTCAGTGTAAGCTCGTACATTGAACAAAATCTGTTTGCTTTTTGGCAAAGCAGAGTATCCACTGTACTTCAACAATCACTTTTTTTTAATATGTGTTTCGCTGTCTTCGATTATTTGCGAAGGTAAAAACACACTGGACAAAAAGATCGTCCATTACATATTGTACAATCGAGGGAAGGCACTGGAGTGGGTAATATTTATAATAATAATAATTCTAAAGGGAATGTTCGGAAGTAATAGAGAGATAGATGCGCGACAATATAATCTATAAACTTTATGTTTCGCCATCATTTACAAAGGTTTCGCAATATTTTTATGCAAATATAATAAAATCAAAGGGAATACGCGACATGTGTGCAAGCTTTATAATATTACCTTTGTAAAATTTACATAATGATAACACTTTCGAGAGAATATTTTGAAAGTAGTTTCCCAAAGCTGAAATGCGCATCCGAATGAAGTTCCCGATTTCGTTTCGTGACTTCAACGTAGCTTTTTATTAAATGTAAACAAACTGCATCAAATATTGTGTTAAAAATTAATTCGATGGAGCTTGTTGGAGTTTATATATTTTAGGAGACGCTATTTGCATTGAAATATTTCATTATAATGCCTTAGCTCATTTATAAATAGTCTTGCCGATGTGGATCAAATGGCCAATGAAGTGCGACTAAGTAGTTTGACGTCCAAAAGACGAGTTGACGCAAACAGCAGAAGAAGAAAAAAACGGCAAATTCTTTTTGAAGTAACAGATTTTCCGACGAATTTCAACATCTTGTGCTTAGATCGAGAAAGCATATTTTGAAGTATTCCGTTGACGTTCAATGGCAAACTTCCTGTACCAATACTATATTAATATAATCATATTTCATTTATTGGGATGTCTAGAATTTATCATTAATCAACTGCAATTAATTTCACATAATAAATACTTTGTACAATAGACAATTGTTATTTTTCAAAATCATCAAAATGCACATTAATTTTCCCACGGATTATTTCTTCGTGTGGTTTATCGTAAATTTCTCCCCCGTTAATACTTATAAATTATTTCTTAATCTATTTAACGTTTAAAATAAAAACATTAATATTTCTTTGACTTATTAACATAGATTACTTGGAATGAAAAAAAATAAACTTTAAAGAGTTAGTTTTTTACTACTCTTTCATAAACGAAAATCTAATCTCGAAAAATTTAAATTTGCATACATTTCCATGTGCGTGTATGCTCGAATGTCCTGTATTCATGCACTCTGTAACCATGTGTATAGAAACACATTGCCTGTTTCAATTACCTTAAGCAAAAATATAAGTGAAAAATATTGAACAAATAAAAATTTTACATTCTTCGAATGAGAAATAGTATTTCATTTATAAGTCGTCTTATAAAAAAGTCTATAAAAATATAGATTTTGATACTTTGTATATCGATCGATTGGAAAGTTTATATTAATTTCAAGAATTTATTAAAGTAAGAAATATATTTAAGTAATGACAGCAAATAAGCTAATCCAGATAAAATCTATTAATTACCTAATCGATTAAACGCACATTATGTTTTAGCGTGCCATGCTAAATGATATTTATTTAATAAGATAAAGAATGTACATATGAATAAATTAATATTTTTTATAATCGTTATCTAATAGTAAAAATATTAAGTAATAATTTTTTATCATTAAAACTCAACGTTACATTTAGACTTAACGTTCGAGAAAAAAATACTGTTGTTTGCGATAATATTCCTTACTGTATTATACTTCTACCCATATGAACAATAAAAAATATTAATTATATTTAATAATAATAATAATTATTATTATAATAGTTGTAATAGTATTAGTAGTAGTACTAGGTTTTCGCAGTACTGGTATTAGGAGTAATAATAATAATAATAATAATAATGTAGTAAATACGTATGCAATTAATTATATTATATTATATTAATAATGTTATTTTCCTAATAATATACTATTTCTTTTATATTTAATCAGAATTTTATATTCGTAAATTCATACATTTGAATTCAATCTTGAATCATCGATGTACAGATATGTATATGCTATTGAGATAGAATTAATGAAAATTATTCAAGAAAATATTTTTTAAACAATGCACCTTATTTAAAATAGGAATAATGATTATTTTGTAAGATGTTAATAAAAGTTAAAACGGCAATTTTTATATTTATATTCAAATTATTATATTTATATTTATATATATATAAAAATTTAGTATATAAAATATGAATGATTAAAGAATGCAATAAAAAAAACGATAAAGTATATTGATATATATATATATATATATATATATATATATATATATATATATAAATGTAATGAATATAAGGTTGTATAAATGCAGTCAGATGTTGGTGGATAATTCAGTCGGTTTATCCTTACAAATGAAAACGAATCCTACAAAAGTACGTAGGTAGTTCTTTTCTAAAATAAAATTTATTCTTGCATCCAATTCAAAAAGCTGTCATTCCCAGGTATATTTCAACTATTCTTACAAAGTGTACACATTCTGTTACTATTTATACTATTTTATTCGACTTATTAAATATCGTTATGTTTAAATTTATCTAGCAACATGAGAAAGTATTATAAAAAATCTCGCTTCCAGTTTACTTCTGTGCTTCTGCCATAATGCATGAGAAAATCTGCGGAGGTTTATATCGAGCTGAACTTGATTGCATCCTTGTTAAATCGTAATGCTTTATGATTTAGTCTATTTGAAAATTGCACCGTACGTGATAATATCTTGAATAAATGTATTGGCAGAATATTCTTTTAATACTTGGGAAATTACTTTACACACTGTAGATGAAATTAACAGGTCGCGCACATTTGTTATACTGAAACAATGAAATACGATGTTGGTTGATGTACTTGAATTTGAATATATATATATGTGTGTGTATATTTAATGCTTTAAAAATGTTATTCTGTTGTGTACGTATGTATGTTGATATTGATTTAACAATATGAATTAAAAAATTACTAAACCTAGCCAAATAGCATGCGAAATTCTATTCATATTATGCTTCCTCTATGCGATATGTCAGAATACATTTGTGCCTTTATCATTCACGAATGTCATTTTCATTCTAATTTATATTTCTTTAAATACAAATAATTATAAGCTGTGGTTGATTAAAGCCCAGTACTATACAAAATTATTTCTACCTATGCATTTGACTAAATTTGCTGTTCAATCTATTTAAATCTCTTTAGATTAAATTTCGATTTTGAAAGTCTCTGTTGAAATTGTTAATTTTTCATTATCATATTCCTAAGAATAAATATATATTGTAATATAAATATACGTATAATGCTGAAACTGATCAATCGAAAGATTTATTATGTTCGTTTGTCTTTTATTAATCGTTAAGTCATTTTATTTAACTTCTGGATCTCTTCATTTTCAGATTGAACTTTTACAATAATTATATTTTTCGTATCTTGTAAAAATTTATATACTTTTTACATTTATATATTATTATTAAACATATTGAAATGAAGTATTTACTTGAAGGTACTTTTGTTTTTAATTTTAAATAGTTGAAAATTTAATGTAAATTACCTGTAAAAATTTTTACGAGGAAAGAAAATTTAAAAAATGTTATTATTATACGAATTGCAAGAATAATATTTTATTAATAAATAATAAATATATGAAATCGTGTAGCCACGGATTAAGGAGGTCTATTTGAATAATAGAATAATTCTAATGAATCGAGCGTTATTTTCATTGAATATTAATTGTATATATATTTATTCATAATCTTGTTATTTCAAATATAATCTTTATTACACGTGAAATTTCTTTCCTGTTGATAAAGTAGTTTTAATTTCTTTTATTTCTGCCCTCTTTATATATATATATATATTAGATTTGAATTTCTAAAATATTAGTTCATACGGTTAAGAATAAATTTCCATTTACTATTCAAGTAGCCATATTTATTAACATTTAATTTTGTTAATTTTAATTTGTTTATTTTTTTGTTTTTTTTTTGTTTTTCAAACAATAAGCGTTATTTTGTCCCGAGAATCTTTTGCAGCTAGTAATAGCGGTAAGGATAGAACGGATATTTTAATCAACTTTCTCAGTAAAAAATATGCGTATACAGAGACTTTTACATTATACTGTGCAACAACGATTGTGCGCTTGTGCACATTGTTATGCTGTTACAAAATATTGTTTTAAAGACAAAATGATTAAGGTGAAATGTGTAAGGGTAGGAGATGATTGGAAATGATGAAAAGACCGAGTGTAGTTGGTGCCGAGGTGGCTTTACTGGACTTGACGACAGTACGTTGTAGGCTGACCCTATTTTATTTACTACTACTGTTTCTTGCCGAGACCGCGAGAAATATACATGTAATGCGTCTCGCCAATGTATAATGTAATCTAGTGATATTCGTGATGCGACTCAGTTGCCCAGGTCGCATGTACCCCTGGAATATCGTGAACAGAGTCGATGTCGTGTTAATTACATCATTGGGGCTTATTTGATAGAGTTCAATGTGTGTTAGTCTTGGGGTTATATAAGTTGGGAAGTATGAGTGATTTTCGTAAGGATGAAGGAAGCGCAGTGAGGTATAGACACGAAGCATTCGAATAGCCGAAATATCATGTTCGATTTTATAGGAAGTTCGTTTTGTAGTACAGCTCGACATTATAGAAATAAATGTGTTGCTAAACTACACTCGGGAGGAGTTTCGGCTACTAATTTTCTGCGGATTATCTGGATACTCGGGAGATTAATTTATAAAAATGAATCAGCCATGTAGCGCATAATATAGAAATGGAACGCAATACCAATAATGTGCGTTAGCATACAAATTACAGGCAAGGCCATTATATTTTCATTCGAGTATTCGCATGCGAATTGGCAGGAAAGATATCTGCACTTCTCGTAATCCTTAATTTCTATTCTCTTGTAAATCTAATCATACTATATTGTATTTCTATTTCTATTGGGAGGACTTATTCTCTGACTATGCATTGGAATTACTCAAAAAAATCCCCTAAACGTATTAAGCAGATTTTTAATAAAGTATATTGCCGGTAGTATGAAGTATTACCGAGAGTATAAAAAAATCTATACTTATGATTTTTCCGATAATACGCGCAAAAAAGTTCGAAAATATTTGAAAAGCTTTTGATCTAGGAAATACTTGGGACGATAATTTGTATGGGAAAATTAAGAAAAATTTCCCTTATGAAATGTATATAATATATATTTAATGTCTTTCTCCTATATTTTGCATCTGTAATAGTCCAAAGAGAAAAAGAGACAGCCTCATGACTTTCCGCATGGAAGATTTCGCCGGATATTAAACTTTTGGTGCTCTCGCTTTTCTCGTGTTTCGACCATCCAAGTAGGCTAATGCTTTTTCTCGCTGTTTTTCTCTTTCTTTTCTGTTAAACTTTCTTTGGGCGCGCGTAGAAAGCCGAGGCTGATAAAGTATTCTAGTAAGTCGATTTGGATACAATTTTTAAGCCTGAAAATAAGATCTGGGAAAAAGTTATAATTTTTAAGATTGATATTTGCTAAAAAAACATGCCCGTAGAATTTTTTATTTAAATTGAAAAAATGTATGGATGAATTTACGTGTGTCTTGGGTGGAAAGAAATTAATAACGTAATTGTCAATAATATATCGCAAAAGCCAAGACATCGAATTTTAAGGCAAAGAGTTATAATATATAAACTTTAATGATAAATATTCTTTTCATATGACGACTATTCGACTAATTCATTATTACTTAGATGACAAATTAAGCGATTAGAGCTTCTTAAGTAATTCCAAATATTTAATCTACAATCTTCTTCGTTGTTCGCTCAAAACAAGAAGTATTCTGATTCTCATAGATATATTCATTGATATAAAAAAAAAAAAAAACCGTAGGTATTATAATAAAAGATTTTACCGTTTTTCTATTGAAAATATTATTCTGCATGCGAATAGTATGCCTTCCGTTTATTAGAGTTATATACAAAATAGGTTTTATAAAAATTGGTCAATCATTTTTTATATTTATAATCCATATATCAATTTTTTTATTTATTTTTTTTATTATAAATTGCCTTTAAATTGGAATATTAGAAATATTAATGTATTGACTTTTTTTCTGTTATTACTAATTGTAATTTCAATTGAAAGATCTATATTTGAAGTAATAAATTTTATAAAAACATTTTTCACACCTTTTGTCGACCTTTTAATTGAGCAAAGCTTCTCAAGATTGTTAAAAAATATTTCATATTTTTGATCAACGTGAATGTGTATTATCTTTTTTTCTCATATCGATAAAGTTTACTTTTTTAAGTACTAAATTATAAAATACCGGCATTACATTTTTTAAACAAGAATGAAGAGAGCATTCAAAAATAAAATGTTAATGTACTTATTACTTTGATAGTCTTTATCTTTAGTTTTACTATTAAAATGAATTGTCTCCGATTAAAGATTAAATATTGGAAGTGAATAATCTATGTATACGACAATAGGACGATACCTTAAGAAATAAGTTATAAACAAATTAAACTCACTTAAATATTTAAACTTGAACTATCCACACATGTATTGATTTATACGTTTAACGGTTTAAAATATGGTATAAATATAGGGGATTAATAATTTATTTGTATATAAACAATCTCTCGTCTTTTATATGTGAATATTTGTCGTTGTAATTCATGTTTTACAGTGAATATTAAATACGAAATATTTTCTAGTAGTATGCATTGAACATAAAATTTTGTTTCAATTACATGAGCGAGAGTGAAGCAGAAATATAGAAATTGATAGATAAATAAATAACCTAAAGAGAATGGAACAGATGGTAACATAAAAGCGACGAGACAGAGACAATGACAGAGAACAACAGAAGTGAATTCAGATAAAATTAAATTTTTATTTCAGGTGCTAGAAAAAGTAATTAAATTCGATCAAATTAAATACAGGTTTTACTGCTATCAATGACAATAAATTCAATTTATTATTCATTTAAAGTAAACTGTTCTATCAAATCAAAAATATCTGTTTGTTGGAATATTAAAATTGTTTCAAATCACTTAAAAACATTCCCAAAATTTGCAAACACATTAATAAGTAATAATATTAAGAAATTAATTCATAATAAATTAATAAGTAAATTAAATAAATTTAATTCCATTGTAACAACCATTGTTTATTGATTTTAGATTATTACATTATTGTAACTAATATGTACTAACCTGCTATTTCTTAAACGCCTACTTAATCTTAATCTTAATCTAAAGTATAACGAGAAACTTACCGGAAACTTGAAATTTCAATATATCGATTGTTTTTATATTAATTATATTATCACGCCTATAAAATACACTGATTATAATATAATTATAATATGATAGATATGAAACACTTTTTAAAATGGAGCATTTATTTGTACTATATTAATTTTCAATTTATTATTTTATTAACATTGATATAGTAGGAAAGAATATCAAATATACATATCAGTGATTTTGATTTGATAAAATTCAAAATATAAAAAATTAAAATTCAAAAAATAAAAAATACAAAATATTATTACACCCTTAATTTCGCTCAAAATAAAGGAGAGATTTTAACGAATTTACAATTTTGCAAGTCCCAACTATATGTATATATTAAATGTATATATTAAAGTGTGTGCGTGTGTGTATGTATTTGTTATAAGTGAGAATGTATATTTATTAATTTCTTTACACTAAAGAAATATATTGTAAGGAGAATGATGATAGCTAAATATCAAAAATTTATCTATACGTATGATTTAACAAAATTGCAGACATTTGGGAGAAAAAGCTAAAAAGCTGACTAGTACCCTCGAAGTTGAGTTTGTTTAGAATTGTTTCACAACCAACTTGAGGCCTCGTTTGATTGCAGGTTTGTGAATTAGTGTGTGTCGTAAAACTATATGGCTGATCTGAGGCTGCCAAGCTGCCGGAAGATGTCGTGAAATTCTTGAATCACGTAGAATTTCAGAATAACATTATAATCGCACAATGCATTATAAATTTATTCGTTAAATGTAACATAAGCAATTAAGTGAAAAATCTTAAATAGGTAATAATTTATTATGATTTTATTTTGAATTACCCCTAATAAAGCTTAAAATGAATTTGTCTTTACCATTAATTATAGTGATTATTATTTCAAATGTTTAACAATTCTTCATAATGAATGAAATGTAAGCGTTTACGAGTAACAAATATTATAATTGAATTTATCGAAGAGTTTTAAGAAAAATGAACATGAAATTCGTTGAATATTGCCTTTTAACATAATTAAAACGTTATTTGCATATAATATACTCAATGATTATTTACTTATCAATATAGTTATAAAGTTAAAGTTATTAAATAAGACTTTATAAGTTTCAATATAATTCTTTTTAAATAAACGAATTACTTGGTTATGAAATTGATAAAAATTCAATAGTAATTGACGTTAATACAGGTAACTTTATTTTGATTTATACTTTTCTTTTTAATGGAACTTGTATCACGAAATAATTTTAATATCACAACAATTTCTATATTAGTATGTAGAAATAAAATTGAAGTATTGCTATAGTTTTTCCAAAAATTCATATATATATATATATATATACATATATATATTTAATAAAAGATTTTAATACGGTAATAGATAATTATAAAATTATTAATACGGCTTTATGTTTGAACAAATAATTTCTATTATAATTATAATAAAAGTAATTATAAATTTTTTCATACTTTCAAACTGTCAATAATTCAATTTATAATTTTACGGTCAACTCGAATTCACAATTTACGACTTGAATTGACATTTTTTTTCAAACATTATTTTTTCCTATGATTTATAACGAACTTATTTATATAATTTTTACGCAAGAATTTAATGTCATTTTAATTTATCTTTTAATTCCAGTGTCATTTCAATAATTTTTAATTTTATTAATTAATTCTTCGATCCGTTTAAATAATTCAATATATATTAATCGATAAATACGTATTTCAATATATTTCGTACATTTTTCGTATATTATAAACAAAAGAAGAGCATAAATAGTACATAATACAGCAATATGTAGTATAGATTTAATAATGCATTTATTTTACTAAATTTATACACCAAGCAAAAGGTTGTAATATTAAAAATCTAAGCAAATTAATCGTACGATCGATGAATTGACATACTATTGCAATATCTAAATTTAAATGTTGGAAATATTGATTGTATTTTAGTTGCTTTTGGTTTTTAGTCGTTTTGAAATAAGGTAGAGGATTGTCATCTGGTCGAGGAATTATAGTTGAACGAGGAACGAGCAGATTTCAAATTATCTCGCCTAATGTTGTAAAATAGCGTAACATTCTATAAGCAAATTCGCTGAGAAATTTGAATGCAAAGTGCCGATCAGATTGGCGACTATGCCCTCTAATGACCACGCTTATCGACGCGATAATATCAGCTTATCGCAAGCGAGAGAGAGGGAGAGAGGGAGAGAGCGGGCGCGTGATATGCGACAGGCTCGACTATAGGGGCTTTAAAAATAAAGAACAACCGAACTTCAGATCAAAAATACTCTTTATTTCTGGGAGTCGTAGTTGGCCGTCTTTTATTCGGCAGCGGATGATCCTCTCCTCTAGAGACGTGAAAGAGTTCTGGCTCGAGGCCAGCTGAGTGCTCAGTTTATGTCTCGGTGAGAGGTTGGCTTTTGGAGAAAGGAAAGCGCGTCAAGCCCTATGGTTAGAGAAGCAGTGCTCGCTCGAGGAAAGGCAAGAGAAAGGAAATTAAAATCCACGCTCGTATGGCGTGCATTTGGCGACGAGGAATCTAGAGGGAGAGAGAGACGGATGGCTATTGGTATTGTTGTACGCGAGAAAAAAGTGTCTTCTTATGAACCACAGCCAAAAGCGTATACTTGATGCTTACTACTAACTCTATCAAACTAAAGTAATATTCCGAGTTACATTATCCACGAAGTCCAACACTTGGCAAATTTTTATTTATTCTTCGCCTATGCATTGAGCTTGCTTTTGTTGGAAATAATTTTGTTCCTCGTCATTAATTGTGGTATGTTTCTTAATCTTTCATTTCTCCTACAATATTGAGCTGAATGTTGTTTATTATAATAATGAGCATCGAAATGACACTCGGTAATGTCGGATTAAATAGAGTTTATAAGATATTTCGAGATATGTCAGCAATATTGTTGTCTTTTTGCTTGTATTATGCAAAATTTTAACGACACAAAGAGCAGCCGATGATTATTAAATTTTTATTCAAATAAATACTCGTAAAATGCATTAAACCAGAAAGACATGTAGAGAAGATATTTCATATTTTTTTTTTTTCTTCAAAACATTAATATTAATGATATAACTTTACTTTAACCTCATCATGTATTAATCCTGATAATTCAGAAGTTACAAAATTCTTAATATAACGAAATAAGAAAATATGTTCATTTTATCGTTGCGCGTGCAGATTTATACTACTAATCACTATTAAAATTTCCCTTTAAATACGGGAATATTAATGAAAAATCAGAATTAAATTTCTTTGAAATTCTGAACAATTGTCGTCATAATTGAAGCAATGTAAGTAATATATATTTATATATTCCTTTAATTTATGTAATTCTGTAAACGACAGTTCTTATACTTGTTCTTCTCTAATTTCTGTATATACATTTCCGATAATCCTTTTATTCGTTTACTTTCAGTAAGTCAATGGGTAATTTACACTTGGAGCAAGGTAATCAATCAACAATATAAACATAAAATTTCAATAGCGAGCACAAGCAAATTTACATAGAAATTGCCAAATGATATATACGAAATGCTTAAAATAGTAGGCTGAATAAATACATTGAGCAGTGTAAAAATGCAAAAAAATGTTCCTCATTAAGTAAGCATAAATTAAATAATTGCACCTTTATTGTTGTTAAATTTTCGTAACGTTAATTGAGATAATTGTGCCGATCGCACAAATCCCTTCGAACCCCCTTAATTTTAGTTAATAAATAATTTTCGAATGTTCAAAATAGTTACATTGCATACTTGTGCTCGTGAATTAATGACATTTTTATCGATGCGGTCAGGCCGTAGCGGAGAAATTTTAAAAAAGATTCTCCTCCCTCTTCCCTCATATATTCCCAATCTCAGCTCATATTTAATGTTATATCGCCTGCATGCGGTTGAACACTTTTGAAATTCAATATATGGATATTTATTTGCCAGATCCGAGCCGTAACTTATATGTACATTAACGCTTCCCGCCAAACGCAGATGGCCAACACCGATGTGTAAAAGGGGTTATTGGTATACATATAATGCAGTAAATATTCGGAGTGTATACGTCACAAGCCAGTATATACGCGCGCGCACACTCGCGCGCAAACATCCGCGCTCGCGCCGTATATGCGCACCCACACGCGCGCCCCCGCACAAACTTAAACGCACTCGCGCACGCGTGCCTCGGCGTGCAAGCTCTCACGCACGCTGAACACACACATACGTGTAGTACATCGGCAGACGATAACTACCATCGTATAATCCAGAGACGCTCTATCATATATGTACAAAAAGCAGATCTTTATATCTATGTATTTGTTTTATGCACCGGAGAGTGAATGCTGATATAAAACTTTCAGTCGGCTGGAAAAATGTACAATTCAATTTCTTATTTTAAATTTTGAAATTGCTTATATGCTTTATTACCGTGTGTAATAAACTTTTACAATACAGCATCAAAATTTTTTTTCTTAATATAATAAATTAACAGTTTTATTTAGATATTAAATTGATTCGCAATTACTTTTAAATATAATAAATTTAATATTTTCGAATATTGTAAGAAAATTATTCTAATATTGGTCTAAGATTAATCTTTGTCTTCAAGGTTTTAATTACTGTCCGTTAATTACTGCTATTCTAATAATTCTGTTTATTTCAATTTTAATGGAATTTTATATCTATTGGATTTACATTTACATTAACTATAATATGAACTGAAATAAAACCACCTAAGCTTATTTGAATTTTATTCAATTATTGTGGCAGTTCCAGCGTAATTGCATCAACGCAACATGTTTAAATATAAATATACCAAGCATTGAAAAATAAATTTAACAAATCGTTCTCAATAAATTATCTACTAAACAATATCGAATTTACAAACTAATATTGAAAGAAATAAACTATAAAATAACAAGAAGCTGAACCTACTTTTCTATGTGATTTTTTATAATTATTACTCGTAAATTTTTAATTATGTATATTACTATTCAATACTACGTACAAAGTATTCGATAATATAAAGAATAAAGTATTTAATTCTTCATCTCTGATTTAATGAATAATTATTGTTTTGCATGTAGCACTGCTGATTTAGTGTTTCTATATTTATTATATATTACTTCATGTAGATTAAACATAAATATTATCATAGATTGAATATATTAATTAAAAGTAGTTAAGTAAAAATATTATATGATCTGATAAATTTAGAAAAATATTAATTAAATTGAGTATGTATTTAAGAGATCTAAATTCAAATATTAAAGCATTTCGGTTAATTTCTTATTTTAATAAGTTTTCCATTAATGTTAATATTAATATCAACATACAAATTATAAATAAGTTTTCTCACTATTATTATTTTATTTTTATTTTTCGAATTAAAAAATATTCAAACTTCTAATTTAGTTAAATTTAGTTCAAACATTACTTATAAAAATAGATAGAATATT
This sequence comes from Ceratosolen corneri, assembly GCA_030522565.1. Classification (NCBI taxonomy): domain Eukaryota; kingdom Metazoa; phylum Arthropoda; class Insecta; order Hymenoptera; family Agaonidae; genus Ceratosolen; species Ceratosolen corneri. The sequence continues at coordinate 20,423 of JAPYYT010000471.1, forward strand.
TATATCATGTTTTTCTTGCAGAATTTCAATTCAATACGAATCTTAATATTTCAATTATACCTTACATTATAATTATCATAATATTAAATATAAAATTAAATATAAAAATTTAATGCGATTGAGTGAAAAATAAAGAACTTCATAAAATTGGTCTATAAAATCATTTATTAAATTTTTTAATTTAAACCTCATTATTTTCAGGATATGATAGGTATATACAATTAAGTTATATTTAATATAATTCCAAAATTTATATTTATCCTTATTTTCTGATATTTATTATAATTAAATAAAACTTGAACTTATCTAATCTTTTAATTGCAATTATAACTCTCATATTCTCCACTGCGAAACAATATTATTCTTATAAATACGCGCGTAAAAAATAGAAAAAGAACGAGAGAGATAAAATGAAGAAGAAAACTAACATCGAGTATTTTCTTATAAACTTTCAAGGGGTTCATAGGTATTATATATGTGCTCAAGAAGGTTTAGAGTTTTCTCAATGTGTGTGAGTTTATACAAAAAAGAAAGTCACGAGACTGAAGACTTAGGTATCTCTTTACTTCTTCGTACTTTACAAATTCTCAGATGCAACTGATATATTTATTTTGTACTACAATCACGAGTTTCCCGAGCGTCCTTAAACCCCAATATACTCATCAATATATTATTAACTAACATTATATATAAAATTAAAATTAATTAACATTATATATCATTATTGATTATTTGCTTGGTACATAAATTAACTCATTGCTTTTCATGAAATTTTGCAAATTAGTACATTAAAAAGCATATTAATAATCATATTTACATAATTAGGGTTCTCGATTATTAATGTGAAAATAGAATAAATGTATTAATAAACATTAGAATATCCACTTTATGTAATTTAATATTCTTTGTTGATTTGCTAAAGAATATACAAAAAACTATAGTTAATATATATATATGATCATGTGTTTGTTAATTTTTTTGTGTATAAATATATTAATAATTATGTAGCTTTTTTAAGCAAAACATATATTTACCATATTTAGAAATATTGCAAACAAATATCTAAAATAAATTCACTTAGCTAATATTTTCAATTTTCATTAATATGTTATATAAATTAATAATGATAAAAAAGATAACATTAATAGAGATGCCTAAGTAACATTAAAAGCGAGCTATATAATTATTAATAATCCTTAAGTATGAGAAATTGAAATAATTCATTTTGATAATTTAATCGACATTTAAGTGTATGTAACATGGATAAAAGTAAAAATTTTATTCATTATTTTTATTTCATTGTATGTTTTGATATTATAAACAAATAATTACAGTAGTAGACTTAGATAATATTATGATTAAGAAGTAAAAAAGTTTCATTCTGACCAAGATCACGAAAATATTTTCCGACAACTATTTATACGTATATCGAACAGATTTAGTATCTTGTAAAATTTATGTCTGCCTCCCTTCAAAACAACACGAAAACAGTTTTCGTAAAAATACAAATAGGAATACCATTGCATTGCTGTTACATTTAGCTGTGCGTGGCTAAAAGTCGTATTTTGAGTTGTTTCGTTTGTTTCCATGGGGAAACGTGTACGGAAACATACCAATCTGTGTGAATTTCCCGTAGGATTAACAACGGAAGCACACAGGCAGGAAGTTTCATGGCAATAAAGTAGAAATAAACTGTTTAACAACTTATATTGTAAAAAAGAAATCATTAGTACATTATTATTTGTTTATACGGTGAAAAGTATTTTAAGGTAACAAGTATATGTTAGCCTGATTGATGGTGGATAGAACTAAAAATAAAAAGTTATCCAATCGATTTATTATTATTATATACACAAATATGAGAGACAATGTTTCTCTATATATGCTACTTGAGAAACATATTGGATAAATAAATTCTTACCAAGCTCAGAAATTTCATTAGAATGTCAGTATAAAGAGGAGGTCTTGGATACTTAAATGAGAAGATGAAAGAATTATAATTTTGCTCCTTTTGATACGAATATTATCAATAGATTGTAAATATTTTTATGTTAATTCGTTTCGTTATCATTGAATTCAATTTTTCCATCCGTATATCGTCATTTTGCATTGCCATTTCGAAATTAGCATTAAAATAGAATTGCATGATCTTCGATACTTTTTATGCGCTTGTATAATCACCAAGAGAGGCAAAATCATCAAAATAAATTGTACAAAATTGTCGATAATTATCTGGGGTCAGTTGGTTCAGAAGTAAGGACAATTAGTTGAAAGACAATCGAATGATAATATTAGTTCTTGACGACTTTTTCGGGCGAAGCGAGATCTTGAATTCCGAATAGAGAAATCTAGTTTGAAGAATTAATTTCCGATTGAAAGAATGCATTTCCCGTCGCCGCACGAAGCGCCTCGAAAGCAGAATTCGAACCCTCCGTCATCCATTGTTCCCCATTCCTTTTATAATAATAATAATAATCTCTAATTCCTCCGCAGATCATACTCGCACTTCCCAATTTTATTAATGCAATCGCAGATGTTATTTTACGCCCACGGCCTCTCTGTATCTCCTGGCTTCTATTTATTCATTAATGCATACCTGATATCCCATACACACGAGATACCCAGGCGTCCACGATATTCCCTCTCTTTTAAATATAATTCTTCTACTATTCTTACGTCACGAGTGAATTTGCATCCCCGTACTATCAAATTATTCACATAAAAGATGATACGTTCGGAGTGAATTTTGCTTCACTATTCATACAATTATTCATGTAGATGTATTTTCAGACCAGGTTGCACTTATTATACAATTGTTCATATAAATGTTCATTAAAGCCCTCGTGAATATAAATCTTGTTATAATTGAGAAATTGTTTGTTTGGAAATACAGTTTTAATAAGGCAGAAATACTTAAAATTAGATTTAAGATTTATTGAAAAAATGTTGACATACTCTTGTGCGTGTAGGTGTTGTATTAAGACTCGTTCTCACACTTGAAAGTACGTGACACTCGTCCCCCCCTAGACTTAACAGGACTTTCGTCTTTTGCAAATTCACATGCCATGTTCCCATTCGGCTCGTATTCTTGCAATATCTCTCTCACTCTCGCTCACTTATTTCTCAGCCTTTAAACTAACATTATATTATTTTTATCATTTACTGCAGCTGATGAATTGCAATTAAGTAAATCCACAATCGTGATACTAAGAACATCATATATTATAGTAAGAAAGCTAATTGAAGAATAAACTATTATTAAATCCTTTTCTTATTTACCGTTATCATGTTTCCACAGCTCATAACTTTATAACTTATTATTATATTGGCATACCAGTTCTTTTCCCTTTTTGCTTTCTCCCCACACCATTTTTCCCTTTACCTATGTACCGCAGTGACTTATATTATTTATTGCTATTATTTTTGTGTAAACACACAAGATTGTTTAGCTATTATGTTTATGGCTATAGAGTTACGGTGGTGTTGATACAACCATAGGTCGATGTAAGTGTCTGTTATAAAAATGACCTTGTGAAGTTATTCTCAAACTAAATGGGAATTATTTTTCTGATGTTTTTCACTTTATTCATTTCAAATATTCGCAGACTCCGTTTTAAATGCATGAGTAGGCATATAACAAGCTATTTTTAAGATTTAGAAAATTACTAAAAATATTCGTAGTATAGAATTTCTTCTTTAGCATTGTCTATTATTTGTACTGTAATTTACTTTTGCAATGTAATAATATATTATATGCCTGTTTTTTTTCCATGTATTTTATGTTTTGTTTGCTTTGCTGCTCTACACACGACAAACTTTGCCTACAGTATTTCAATAATTTTATTGGAAAAAATTCCTCATATTATAGGCTTCTATCAGAGATCGTAATTAGTCGCAAAATTTATATTGTTTTTCTTCATTGGAGTAATTATTACTATTATTGTATGTAAAATTTATTTTTTAAACTTGATAACTTGTTAAATAGATTTTTTATTTATACTGTATTCTTATCAGTAAGAAGGTGTATATACAATCGAATCAGATCATTTGATATTTCTTCTTGTAAGTTAGCAAGTAATATATGTTTTGGCCTCGATATACGAACATCATAAGTGATTCTAAGTTACTGCTGTTGCCTGTGCTTCAGCTTTTTTTTTATGCGAAACACTATACTACAATGATACACAATAGTACAATAACGAGAATAGTACATTATGTGTATTATATTATAACTATTATGCTACAATAGAATAAAATACGAAAAATGATGAAACATACAAATTCCTAATAAATTCTCGAGAGAGCTTTTTCCGGCACATCACTTCGTAATTAATAGCCGAGTTCTAGATTTTTCATCTCTTAATTGCATAATTACCATCTTTCACTATCGTTTCAAGTAATCCTCATTAAGACGATTAAAGAACCAATGATTCATTTATGATCTATTTTCATATAATGTACGTTAAAATAGTGTTTGTGGTCAAGTTTATGACTTTCGTACGATTAATAAGTCCGATTGATTCAACGCCCGCATACGTATTATAAAATTCATATATTTTAGTTAATTGAATTAATATTTATGCTTTCAAAATTATAAGTGTAAAAGCCATTAATTAAATTGAGTTATATATATATATAATGGATCAATCAAATATAATTAAAAAGTGTATTTAGATTTCTGTAATTTAATTCTTCAAATTACATTACACACGCACACACACACACACACACATATGCAATAAATCAATCAAATATAATCACAGAGTTTGTTTAAATTTCTGTAATCTGAACTTTCAAATTACATTGCATATACACATACGAGGAAGAGATAGGCATATTTTCAATGTAACAATGAAAATTTTGGTATCGATAAATTATTTTAATAAAAACAATTTTAGGTAATAAACTAAGAGTATAAATTTATAATTGATACGAAAAATTAATGTTTGAGATTTAATGATTTTGTAAATTATTTTTGTTACTATATTTGGTTAAGGATATCTTGGAAATATCTTTATACAAGTTTTCTATATAAAAGTCTTATTATTGAAATAATTAATTCAATAATCTTCACGGGTTCAAAGTTCAAATGCAGTAGGCATATTTTTATTGTAATTGTGTGCGTGTTGAAAAATCATTATCTATATAATCAAAATATAGTATATAAATTGTAAGTATAATTATATTGAGCATACCTGTGTGAAACTTTTTATATACTTGGTATAATTAATCGATGAAACTATTATAAATATTGATTGTTAGGAAGCACTATTTAATATTATTTCAATTTTGTTTTTTTTTGCATTTTCATTATTCTTTTCCATTTATATTCACGTCATTTTTACATTCATCTTATTTACTTATTGTTGTTCGTTCACATTTGCTATTTAACATTTGCTTGTAACTTAATCACTTTGTGTTCAATAAGACGTACTTTAGGCAAATTCTATAAGATTAATGAAACGTATTGCAAATATGATTAATTTAATATTCTTCTTTTCAACTGTTTGAACATTTTACTTTGTTATATTATCTTAATAGAAATAGAATTGATAGCTCGACATGATATTTCATTTTAAAGAAATGTCCTATGTTTCCTACTGTTATCGCATCAAACTAATTGTCTAATGCTTAAAAATACTTTATGCTTCACCATATTTTTATAATAATTTTTATAACAATTTATATTGCAACCAAATATCTATTTCACACTCTTTTAATTCTACGAAAATTGAAAAGTAAAATTCCATTAACGAACATTTAATATAAATAATTATCCATTACAGATGAATATTTTTTCCCTACTGATTAATATATTCATATATATATATTGTAATATTATTCTCTTTCATTCGCGTAAGATATTACGAATATAAGAGCATAAAACACATGAGTGACACACGCCACATTTCGCCGATTCAGTTTGAATTTGCTTCTCTCTCCTCGTATAAAGCGTAATGCTCAGTGCCACGTAATTAGCTTGGATCCGCGAGTGCATATTATAATTTACGACTTGAACTTGCACAAATATATTTTATTATGGAAGTATAAAGGTATAAAAGTAATGTGGCAGAGCCTCGTGTCGGGCCGACCTGACTATGCCGATTACTCGCCAAATTATTGACTAATATGCGCTTCCCTTCGTTAAATAGCCATAATTATTAGCCATTTATTGATTTGTCTGCCTTAGCAATTTTCATGGACGTTCATTCGTACATAATTATTATACGCTAGAGTTTTTTTTTTTGTTAAATAAGCACTAATGCAGCAGCGTATAATTGCATCATTTAACTGAAACTTTTTTCCGCTCATTGCCATTTGCTTTACTCGTTGCTCGCAATACACAAGAGTAAGCCAATTCGACAGCGTCCAAGCCACTTAACGATAATTTAAATTATTTCTTTTTGTTGTAAATACTAAATGCCCATTAATCGCCCCCTACCCGCTCCATCTCTTCTCCCTCGTTCCCCGGGACTTTTCGCCGACCTAAGAGAAATCCAGGCTGCCCGGGGAATCGCTAGACAAATCATTGCTCCTTCTCTTGACACATTATCACAACATGATCTAATACAAGTGAAAGAAATACATTTTAAGAAAATTACTCCGATCGCATATAGTTTATGTATTATGAATTTTTAAATTTAATCATAAGGCAGCTTACTTCAACTATCACTTTATAGAGAATATTGTTATTCTATATAAGGTATATTATTATATTTATGTATTTAATAATTTATTTAATTTTTATGGGAAGAGAAGATTTCATTAATATTCGAGACATGCGATTTCATGTTTGATTTATTATCTAAATTTTCTATTCTTCATAGTTAATATGATTGTGACTTTTCACTGTACTGTAAATTTATTTGTTAAATCATAAAAATATGTACGCCTAAATGATTCTATTATTATAAAATGCGTAATCATCATCTATTACATTTGTATTCGTCATTATTACTATTATCATTATTAATACTTTATAGTGTTATTCAAAGAAATCGAATTATTAGAGTACAATATTAATAAAATAAGGATAACCTTTAAATACCGTCATAACAGTTAATAAAATTATTACATATTTCACAACTATTCAATTTTATAATTTTTTCTCTTATAATTATTTAATAGTACACGCATCTTTCTTCTCTATAATAAATACGACTAAACAATAATAATTTCAAAGAACAAAAAAAATTCGTATAGATAAAAGTACATTTGTTAATATATTTGCAAATAAATTATTTAAGAATCTTGGAAAGTGAGAAGTGTTTATTTAAAGAAACTGGCAATCTGTGGTCTAGGAGTGCGATAATATTTATTACAAATAATTTTTTTCCAATAATAACTCACATGATAATTATTCAAATATTATTAGTAATCGAATTTTATCAAATCCAATATTTTGACATTTGATAATATACGGTGCGTATCGTGTGTGTAGAAAAATTCAAGAGAACAGGTTCACCTGACTATGATAAAAAACGTGTAAATAACTTTGAAATTTATTACTTTATTTTATCAGAAAAAAAAAAAAAAAAATTGTTCGAGTACATGTAACTACTATGGCATATATCGTGAAAAAATACAAAGAAAATTTTTCGCTATAGCTTTTTATCTATCCTATTCATAAGTGTTTCTTTCATTTCTGATTAAATTACATTTGGCTACTATATTTACGATTTATGTATTCTAATTGGTGCGTCACCATCTAAATAATGCCAACTAAATAATTGCGTGCAAGTAATTGCAATTACACATTTATATTGCATTAATTTGTTCTACTATTACTATAATCACTATATATTATTATAAATTTCTAATTACTATATGTTAGTATATGTTATTATATTTTTTAACTTATTTATTATTATTATTAATTAATTATATTTATTAACATATGGTAATATATGTTAGTATATTTTAATACGTAAGTACAAGTTGTTTGAATAGAATTTTTTAATATGTATATTACGTACATTTGATCGTTCCGATTAAGTTCGATTCCGATTATATGAAAACTTAATTCGGTAGAGATGTGTGGAGAGGCTTCTTCGGCGATCAAAAGTAATCATAATGCGATAACCTCGCCCCACGTGTTGGCAGTTTGATGTCAGGATAAATCTTATAAAGTTCGGACTGCGAATTGTAGGGCGTCGTATTGTTGTGACATCGATGCTAATTAAATACTCTGTATGGATATATTTTATCTGTTTAGAAGCTATTGATCCTGTTTCTGCTCTGGCAGACGAAGATAGAATGAAAAAAAATGGACGTCTATGTTTGAAATATTTACTATTGGCCCATCGATCGTTCGATCGTCAACATGAAATCAAACTTACGTCTATTCGTCATGTGCCATTTGACTTTATTGAGTGTTTTGCTTACACTGAATCCATAGATTTTGTTTACTATTCGGCCACGTATGATCACAAAAAGCTGGAGTGCGACGAAACTTCAAATCAGAATGCACAAGTCCATTTTCTGTTATTCAATTGACTGATTATACCGAATGGATGTTCCACTTGCTGCATTATACCTGCATACAAGTCAATTTATATTTATTTACCTCTTCGTAACATAAATTATCAATATGCTTGTTTATAATTTGATATATAAACGAAAAATAAACCAATTATTTCAAGTACGAATATTAATAATCGTTAATACTACAATTAATAACTAATTCTCAATAAGTTTAATACAAATACGTAAAGACTTTTACTTGCTGAAAGAAAAGGAAATTATGATGAAATAATTCAACGCGTACTGCCAAAAAAATAATATGGATTGTAAGATTTATTTTAATTACTGATTAATTTCTAACTAGTTAAATGTAATATTCAGTATAAATTTAAACAATATATTTATGGCGTTCGTTATACTCGACTACATTAATAGTAGAGACTATCTTGTATATATATTTAAGTTCTTATATTTCACGATATTCAAATTAACATTTAATCACTATTTATTCATTAAATTATTATTTATTCTTCGTAATCAAAAAAAAAAAAACAAGAAAAAAGAAATATTTTGAAGTTAAATTTTTAATCTGTTTAATATTTAAAACTGTGTTTGAGAGATTAATCATGTTATAAAGTTATTAAGTTATAGCAGTTATAGCATAAATATTATTTTTATTATTTTGCGAACCAATTTAACTTTGAGAAGATTTTTCCGTTCTAATCAATTTTTTGCTTTCGTCGGAATAATAATTTCATTGGATCTAATTTCCATTAGCTCACCCTTAATTTTAAAAGTTGATTATTACAAATGTAATTTACTTGAAAATTTAATCTCAACAATGTCAGAATGTCAAGCGATATCCTTAAAAATTGATTTAATTTCACTTCTTTAGTTTACATTGTTCAGCGGTAAAGCAAAGTGAGAAATTTTTTCGAGAGATAAAATAGAACAATCCTTACCCAAACTAATCAATTCAGATAAAATTTCGTCACACTGTATAAAAATATATTTTAACGAAATTTTTGTTCGCTATTCTTAGCAAATACATTAGATATAATTCAATTGGGTAAAATTATCGTTCCAGTTTTTTGAACTTAATTTTTTAACTCGTTTAATTCATTCGATTTATTGTTATTAGAAGTATTTATAATTTAATGTTGTTGACACGTACTTTACCATGATTTTTGGAAAATATAAATAATATTGAATAATTATTGATAGTTTCAATTTATTTATCGTGATCTGTGGCTGTAGTCGCAGAATAATACTTGAAATGTTTATTGAACTTACGTGGATTCAGACAAGAAGTTTTTAAAAAGTTCGATTTTCCTTTATGTCATAAAAGTGTTTTTTCTTTCAAATTAGATTTTTCTAGATATTTTGAAGTCAGATGGCTGTTATATTTTCGGGATTTTATTAAATTTTTATGTAAATCCACCTAAACCGTTTGTCAAGATATTTTTTTTAATAATAATGGTTTTTAAATTTATGCTATTCGTCACATTTTTCAAGATTCCTCTGATGACATAACTTTTTCATATAAAATACTGCATCTACATCCGTTATACAATGCTTTTATATTTACGTTTTCTTATCATGCTGAATTAATATTAGAGAGTAATAAGTACTATTATGAAAGTCAATAAAAACAATCTAATTAATAGAAAAGGGAGAGCAGGGTAAATTAAATAAGAGAAAAATGAAAAATTCACGTGATTGATAATTTTTCTACAGTAAGCTATAAATGTGAATGCTAATTAATTCTTCTTTTATTTCGATTTGTTTCATATTTTATATATGTCACTTATATATGTTATTATATATGTCACTATGTCACTTATATATATATGTCACTTCTTTTACCATTCCTCGTCATATAAGATATGACAATAAATGATTACAATTAATAAACAATAATTTATTAACTTATTAATAATGGTTAAGTTTAATTCATTTATGATTAATTTGAATTTCAAAAGCTTTCACACATTAGCATATTTGTTAAAGTTCGCTTATATTTATGACACTATTAATCATCAATTACTGACATTAATCATTCTTGATAAATGCATTATTTTGCCAAAATAAAGCTGCTGAATAGCCCATAATGAGATTGGATCGGAATAAATGCAAAGTAGAAGTGTGTCCGACTAAACTTGTTTAAAGTTCAGGTACTTTTAGCAGTATTGCAGACAGTTTATATGTAAATGACAATTTTTCGGTGGTGAAGAATCGGTAAATCATAATCATCAATAACGAGTGATTTAAAACATGAAAACTGTAGCAAATAAATTGCCATTTACCATTGAAAGCACGAGAGTTAAATGCTCCGTCAAATTCAAAATGCTTAGTTTATAAGAAATTTTTCCTCCGCGCCAGACGCGCCACCTGCGGTGATAAGCACATTCATTCCTCTCACCTGAGGCTCACCTGTACCGCAGATATACAGCATATGATGATCTGGGCATGAGGGTCGAGCAGGCAATGTCCTCGGTCGGTATATACGCAGGTGAAAGTCAGAAATGCTCGGATGATGCCGCCGCCAAGCTTCCCATAGTTTTCCAAGTCACCACTCGAGGGCGATCTCGTCAGTTTTCCTGACCTACGGGGATATAAGCAGAAGCTGCCCTTTCATGTGCCAAGTTGGCTCCTTCCTCCTCCCTCCTTTTCACATAAACAATAATTTTTACATAACAATCCTTTTTACGTAACAAGTCATAGGACACGATAATAGCTAATGTAACGTAAAATTAAGAGTAAAATTAAAAGTAAAATTTAATTTTTCTAATTTTTACTAAACTAATTGTTGATGTTCATAATTAATCGACGAAAATCTAGACACTTTATTATGTAAAACTTGCATGAATATATAATTTGAATATTATTGTACTTTATTGTTACGTGTATATTAATATTTAATTATGATAAATTTAATTAAATTATAGCTTATTTCGTATATTGCAGCAGCAATTCAATATTGTACTTATATATGTACGTTCGATAAATGATGTACGAAAATAGAATATAATTAGATAGAAAATAGAATACATATCTTCTTCGATGATAAAGATCCTAAAATTTTGTTATTTGTCATAATAATATTTTCATTTTGGAAAATCTCATAGCAGAAGCACATCATTCACAATATTTTACTCCTCGTAAAATTCTATATTTAAAACGTTGACTACTGCACATCTAATTATACTGAGCTTTACGTTTTCCAATTGACAATAACATTTTTTAAGGAAATATATCAATTTCACTTTTATATGACATCTAGTGTAGAGATGAAATAAATTAATTAGTCGAGAAGCTCGAATGCTCAAATAACATTCAAAAATCATTATTTAAAAGTTCAGTTTATTAACTACAAAACGCAAAAGTGATAAAATTAAAATTAGAATTTACTGTTGATCTTAAACGGTCATCTATAAATTTCGAATATTGAACCAGATTTTGTAATCTATCTTTTTTTAGTAATAATTAAGGAATATTGCATAACAATAATTTCGTAATTAAATAAAAATAACGATAAAATTGTAATAAAAAGAAACATAAAATATACAATTGCATGCAAAAATACTTAATATTATTAATCAAATCTAATCTTTATTTAGAATTATTATTCATTCTTTTCTATTTAATTGCTTCGGCATTGCAAATATATTACATGCAATTAACAAAAAATACTAATTACATAATAATTTTAATACTAATAATAAAATCAGTAATGGTATTATGCTATATTATGTTGTATTATATGATGTTTTCATAAGACACAATAATATTACAATAATAAAACAGTCATGAATGATGATTTCAATCCATTTCCATCTTATTACTATTTCATACTTTTCCAATAAACTAATTATAATTAGCTGTAAAAGATGTAGATAATAAATAATATTGATTATTAATTATTAGAAAATACGATCAGAACAATCAGAACAGTTCGAAATGATTAGAACAATCAGAGTAATTAGAAATAATTAGAACATTCCTTGCTTAATATAATCTAATCATTAATTAATAACTTCTATGTATATCTACATTATTATATTATTAAATTGTATTATTATTATTATTATTGTATTATTATTGTATTATTATGTATTATATTATTAAATTATACATTATTCTACATTATTAAATTGTATATTAATTAATGTTTATTATATAAATGGTTGTATATAATACAAAAATTAATAACAATAACATCCAGATAAATATAAGAAATATTAATATTGCAGTTAGATGTAATTAATTTATATAACACATACATTAATTCAATAATGATAAATTTATGCTTAATTAATTTTTTTTAATTATTCATTATCATCATATTCATATTATTTGGAATATTTTTGATGATGTTTAAGTACAACATTTGGTCAAATATTTAAAAAAACAAATAAATAAATTATAAATTAGAATATCAAATATAATTTATAAATACAACGAATATCAATCTATAGTATTTAAAAATATATACAAATTCCAGCATAAATACAATGCAAAATCCATTAATAAATAATTTCAAAATAAGAATAAAATTTTCATGAATACTTGGAATAAAATAATTTTGAACAAATAAAATTTTTTATACTTGAATTAAATTGCAATGCGTTAAAATTTTAAAAGAAAACTTTATAAGATCTATCCTATGAGAAATCATTATAAGAATTTTTTTTTCAGAAGAATTTTTCATTATAGAATTTATATATCAAATGAAAAATGTATAATTCAATTTCTTGTTTTAAACAAGTCTTAGGTCGTACGAACACTTATTATTTGTTCTCTTGATAAGAAAACTTCATTGTTTTACAAAAAAAATATGAATATCTCAATTAAACATCCAAAAATAACATTAAAGTAATGTAAATATAATTCTACAGGAATTATTCAAAATTTTAAATTAAAATTATTAAATGACTAAATTCAAATATTAATAAATAATAGAATTGAACAAAAATTAACGATCTTTAAAAATGATTTAATGCAAGGGTATTTTAAAAAATTCTACAAACAAACAAAACAACATTATGTCGTAAAACGCAAAAGAAGAAAACATTCATCTTATCAAGCAAACAATAATAAATACTGTAATTAACCTATTATCACAACAACAAAAATCAATAATGCTATTCTGCATTGTGTTGCAGATAATAGAGAGAAGATAAAATTATAACGTAAACACATATAAAAAATAATATATCTACTTTATGCATTTTCAATGAAAAATAATCAAAATTAATACAAATTTAAATTAGATACATTTTTTTTCTTATGTTTTATCTGTACTTTTTAATTTACGATTATAATATAGAATTTTATTTAATATAAAAATCAAGAAATCAATAAAGACTAATTACAATCATGTGATAAAATTAAGTTATATGCCCTATCTTTAAAAATATCCCTTTTGTAATAAAAAAATAAAGATTTTTAAAATATTAAATATATATATTTACAAAAAATTAACAGTTATTCATTTAAATCATACGTTCTATGAATTTATTTATTATTTGTATTTATATGAATATTTATAGAAAAGAATAAATAATATTTATTGTAAATTTAGACTTTATATATGTACAAAGCTGCATTCCTTTTCATGGATATTTCAGGAAATTTTTCCTAAAAAATTAGTAATGCAAATATTATAATATTGTATAAACTGTTTTTAATATATTGCGCTAATTTTTTGCATCATATGTATATAAAAAATAAATAGTTATATGAAATCAAATATATGTTTATTTGAATTTATAACAACGATTGATTTTGCTTCAAGAATGTTTTTGATTTAAAAATTAAATAAATGTTGTTTACATGGCAAAATTCATTAAACATTTCTTTCAATGGAGAAATTAAGAATATTTTATATTACATTAACGAATCTTATACCCATACATATTCATATTTCATATAGATCAATAAATATTCGCATAGAATATTCAGATTGTATCGACGAATAAATTCATTTACATAATAATTCGTGATAAGTATTACGAAAGTGTTTTAATAAACCTGTTGAGAAAAAACATTAAAGTACGAATAAATTGACTATGTTACATTAGATTCAATTCAATTAGATTCAATTAACTTATTTTATTAGTTTTCAGTAGTCTCTTAAGTAGTAAGAAACAAAAATTTATTTTACTTTAATATATGAATAATATAAATCTGCAGCTAAATTGAAAAAAGTGCAATACATTTCTGTAATTCTGTAATTAGTCGTTGATATATGTCATTTAGTTGTATATATATATATATATATATATAATATATGAATAGAATTCGATTTTTTTAAATGAAGTAACACGTATATTTAATTAATAATAAAATTCTATCATTTACGTCAAGAAATGTTTAGATATAAATTTGTAGATATATAAATTATAAATATTAAACGAAGTAAACAAAATCTTGAAATAACATTACTAATATTTGGAATAAAGTAGTTACGTATACAAATTTTGAGAAAAAATTTTTTTAACTTAACATTACACCTTTTTTATGCGAAGAAACAGTTTTTTCATATCATTATTAAATGAATGTAAAAAAATTCCTTATAATATTTGGCATGATCGTATTAATTTTATTATAAATAATGAATTTACAAAAATTCTATTGATAAAAGAACTTGTGTATTTCATATTGTTATTTTATAAGTCATAGTTGTAATTAGTATCTGGTGAAATAAGAGATAATCATTCATATTTATTGTAAGCTCAGAATAAATTGTCCATTTAAATTTAAATATACTATTGTGAGAAAAATTAAGGAATATTATTATAAAATATCATAAAAGTGTATATTACAGTAAATTAATATAAAACAATAAAAAAAATTGTATTTATAAATTTATACATAATTTGAATAATGTGTTGATTTTCCCTTTTTATTATAGTAGAAACTGTATTTTTATTACCTCGTAATTTCAAATTCAGTCAAATAATGGATTAGATAAGAAGTACATTTAAAACACATAGATATAATCTATGTATACGTCATATTTTTACATTAAATTTCTTATCTGACCAATTTTTATTATTTCAATACTATATAAGCCTTAGAAAATTAACAAAATGACAGAATTGGATTATATTTCATATATTAGTATTTAAACAAACTATTACATTAGTGAAACGTTATCTAATTTTGGCAATATATTTGTTGAAACTGTTGATATTAACATTTTTGTTAATTAACAATATCGATTGAAATTAATAAACATAGTTTTCAATCAGATTTTTTGTGCAATTAGAAGCAAACATGAGAATCATATTGATTATTTCGATATTCATGTATTTCCTTGTACTTGCTGCGGGTAAGTGAATTATTATATTGACCCTTAAAACTTTTTATATATTTTATAATTTTATTTATACAGCCCGCAGCACAAATAGTTCAACGCCATACACAATGCCTGTAAATAGACATCGGTGAGCATACATTTATAGTAAATTATGTTATCATTCCTTGAGTTGTGATATTGCTTTTATTGTGTCAAGAAATTGTAATTTAAAGCATTAAATTTGTGTACAAATATAAAATTCAAATTTAAACAATATATTTATTGATTTTTATATATGAATGAAATATTTGGAATAAACTTTGCCAATAGCATTACAAATAATGAAAATAAAGCTCTCTATATAATGATAGAAGAAATTTTTTCAAGAAATGTTTAGGTTAAATATTATAAAATGATCAATTTTTTAACTATATTATATTCTAATGAAGAAAAATTTGTAATTTTTACCAAATATTCGAACGTATATATATATATAAAATTTTATATTTTTAGAAAGAATTCTTTTATTAAGGACACATTATAATTTTCATATTTACAATTGTAGAAACGTATATTAACGAGGATATTGAATTTCTGCAAATATTCTTACATTTATTTAAAAATTCAGGAAATAATTACATATTAACAATAAATTTGTTCATTCTATAGAGTATTTAATAATTTGGCCAAGTTAGTGTTGTATTCATTTGTGTGAATTTCTTTAAAAGGAAGATTAAGAAATTTTGGTAAAAATGTTAATCGTTTAATTTAATTTTTTAAGTTCAATGTCCGCTCAAAATTATAATATGAAAATATATTAATAATACATGAATATTTTGATGTATTCATTGTTAATTTAAAGATTGTAAAATTTCTATTGTGCAACCTCTAAATTCATTGTATAAGAATTCCTATTTTTTAACTTATACAATATGATATGAAAATCTAAAATTCTAAAATTATTATTTCCAGTATATTGTGTTGGAGATACAAATTCTATTTCCTTTAAATTTTTATAATCAAATACCATAAATATTTAAATATTATAAACTCTTTTGCTTGTTTTTTTAAAGATGAATTAATTGTTAAGATTCAATTATTTTACCACTACAAATTGTACTAATAATATATGAATTGTTATTTTTGTTTATTTAGTTACCGTGTCTTCCGCACAACCACACCCAGACAATTCGAGCCATGTCGGAATTGAAATTAAGTGAATGTTATATAATTATAAATTATAATAATTTATGTTAATAAAGAATTTTGAACAAAATAGCATCAAAAATTATAAATGAAAATGAGTATTGTATTATTGACGTAACCCCTCATATTATTCGAATAAATTGTTTATTTAATAATTATAGAAATTATTTAATAATTACATAATAAAATGTATTAATCGTATATTAACAGCAAAGCTGATCATTTAAATAGTAATTTGAATTTTTCCTTATACAGCTTTGATGACATTATGAATAAGTTTATAAATATTATCTGATCAGTAAAATGTTGGAGAACCTTATAATCATAATAAATAGGAATTCTATTGTAACATTTATTGGAAAACCATCATCATCGTGTATTATTTAATTTCTTTCCTTCTATTTTTCTTCATTTGTTGTTTAAATCTCTATTTTTTCGTCGGTAATTTTAAACGAAATTTTGTAAAAACTTTTTTAACAACTTTTTACCTTTTTATTTATTTTACATCATAATTTACATCTTATTTTCTTTTTTGTTACAGTTATGCAATGTTACATTTAAAATACTGATTTTTGTACTTATTACCTTATATTTCGTTTGTAGAGAGATATAAAAATTAATTATGTATTTACTATTTAGTATTTATTATTCATGATTTACGAACAATATTATGGATATTTTAGAAATTTACTTTTTAAGAAAACTTAATAATTCACTTTGTAATAATGTATAACGTATAATATATTTCGTATTGAAAATATCCTCGTCTTATATTGAAATATAAATATTCTCACAAGAGATACTGATATTAGGATTTATTTTGGGAAAATAATTTTAAATATATATAACATCTAATTTGATTATATAATACTTCTTTTTTAAATCAAATTGCCTCTTGATATATTAAATAGTTTAGCCTTTAACTATTTGAGTGCATATTGATGACTATTATTATATGAATTATTATAAAACAATTATATGAAGATTATTTTCGTAAATAATAACAAATATATACTAGAATCGTAATTTATGAAATTATTTTTTATAGTTTTGTTTCACTGTTACGGATTAATATTATTAATGAACGAATTGCTGTATAAGAAATATTTTTGTTACACGCTAATTATGTAGCAATTATTAGCCCTTCTCTTTTATAAAAAGTTTTTAATTTACACATTTTTCATGTTTATAGACATTGGTCACATTATTAGCACTTTTAAAATCTTATTAGGCATGACAGGAGCAATGCATCTCTTTATCGCTTATAGATTCCATATGCCATTACTTTATAAATAGCTTACGAATGTTCAAAGTTATATAATTTTCGTCGATTTCATGTCTTCGTTACTTGTGAAGTGTAATATGCTACAGAATTTATAGAAAGACATTTTTCGTCAACTAGATGAAAGATAATAATTGTGTTAAATATCGATGATTACATGGCTCGACTTGGATCATATCGATGAGCTTTGGTGATTGGTTTGGAATACTTAAGTTTAATATTTAACGTAACAGTATAAATTCAGCAATACATTTAATGTTTTATAAAGTTAGTTTAAATTGTTTTACTTGTTTACTATTTGTTCTCAGATGTTTATTAGCTGCGGCAAGCGTCACTTTTTTTTCACATTATTGATTTCTATTGAAAATAATTTATTTGTCTTAATCAGTTAATTTCAGATGAATAATCAGAACTATCGAAATTGCTAATTTCATTCGATATTCAATAAATGTGCACGAGTACAATGAAACAAAATTTAAAAACCTGGAATAATTTGGTCAAGCAATGCAGTATGTGTCACAGTACGGATAAAATAAATTTCTGAGAAAAACGCAGAGAGTACTTGAGTATTCAGAATAACAGGGCTATCTATAATAAGACTAAGTACTTACTAGAAAAACTGTTTACGCTGACATTCTACGTAGTAGTGGTATTTTAAAACATGGCCTGTTTAGTTTTAGGAACGGATGTATGTTTAAAATATTTACTGATAATCAACAGCGATGTAAGCTTTGGTAACTCATTATCCCCTTTCTGTAACATTTATAATTAACCTTTGCAATTGCTAATTGCGCCATTGAAATTTTCATAAATAAATTATTAAAATAAATAATTTTCATATTTTCTTACATGTTCATTATTAGCTGCTTAAGCGTCAATTTCATTCATATGATTTCCATTGAAAATAATTTATTTGTTTTAAATTTAAAAACCAATTTTAAATCATTTTCATAAGTTTTCGTAATAGTTTTTCATAAATTTTCGTAACTTTGTTGAAATAAATGAAATATCTCCTGAATAGTAGAAAATATTTGATACTATGTGTTGGCAACAAATTTTTAAATATATGGAGTTAATCGTATGTCAGTTAAATTCGCAGTTTATTTTTTGAAAAAAAAACAAATTCACGAACTTATAAATGTTATGGACAGTGCAATTTACAAATTGTTAATCGAGTATTTTCTAAAATTGTGACTACTATTTTGATTGCAAATAATTTTATTTAGACTGACCAAACAAATTATCAATATTACATTCATTTTAAGGATAAACAAATTTAAATATTAAATTATTTCATTCTTCGACATCAATGATTCATTCTTTGAATTTACAGATGCATATTGTTTGTCAAATATGAATGTAATTGTTGGTAACCTTAATAAGCTTTTCAATGTATCGATTTAAATGTATCACTGTTTGTTGATTAAAATATTTAATTGTAAGATAAAAAAAACCTTACGCATGATATATTTATTTTCATATACGGCATTTTATTTATTTAAAATTTCCAAAATTATGACTCTTAGTTTGCATGGTTAATATTAAGTTATCGGAAGTTATTAATCGATTCACGTTATAAAGTTTTTCTATTATTTACGATGCTTTAACTAGATGACAAGTTATCGAAAAATTTCGATCTATGTCTTTGTTTTAAAATAAATTCAATGAATGCGGATATATATTTTTCAATAATAAATTACGAGTATACGTAAACATTGAAAATAATTTTTTATAATAATCATTAAAGTCGTTTTACCAATAGATTATATAATTGTATAATCATATAAACTAATTGAAAACAATTTATCTGCAAGCTATGAATTATATATATTTTATTATATCCCTATTAAAATTTCTAAACATTATTCTAATTTCGGTAAAAAAAATTATTCGAACAGATGCTCTATTTCTTGAATAAAAATTTTATCAAACCTAAAACTATAAACATTGGTTTAAGAACAATTGAGATACAATGTGATGAATATTTATTTAACAATTAAATCTATATTTAAATGTATCTTTGGTATTAAGTAGTACGATACTACAGAATAGTACAGATAATACAGAAATATGATAATTCAGGTACACGAGTAATTAGCGGCAGAGACGTCCGAAAACATTTAAATCAAATAAAAACAATTGATAGGAGATAGTATAAACACTTGGTAAATTAATGAAAATGATTTTTTTTTTGATTCGTGCAAATAAATTATTATACTTTGTAAACATAAGTTCACGTCTATTAACACACGAAGATAAAATATGTAATATATAAACAGTAGGGTTTTTACAGCATTTTTTGTCTTGAATATAATCGTTGGATTATATTTATTAAGTTCGTAGACGGAATATAGCTATTAAAAGTCTTTTAACTTCTACATTTCTATATTTTCTATCAAAGATATAAAATATTTATACAAAATGAATGCCCTTACATGTGCACTTATCGTTATCGCATACGCTGTTTTGACTGTTGAAGGTATATAATATTCACATTTTTATTCTTTGTGTTCCGTTTATTCCTATATCATGAATATAAATTATATTTATTTATTATAATATTTATATTTTACTTAATTAGGTTTATCCAATTTTACGGTTGCCCACCATTTGCGTAGATTCAGGTAAATTCTATTTATATATTTAAACAATAATTATATGAATGTCAGAAATTATTCTTATTAAACGATAATAAATCTAAGGTATTTTTTTAATATAATATATAAAGTTTATATAATATATAAATATTTAAGTGGAGATTCTATTTTCTCATCTAATATTAATGATTTTTACATTAATTTTTCTATATTTACAATGTAGTTAAATTATTTAATTATAAGAAATATTTGCAGAAAGTTAATAGTGATCATTTTATTCACATATATTTCTCAAAAGAAAAAAATTTAGTATTGTCAGCATTGTATCTATATTTCTGCAATAATGTGTATTTTATTATAATTTTTTTAATACGATTACATAAAATTTTAGATTCACGAAATGAAATCAATACGATTAATTTTATCTAATTAATTATTTAGGTTCCCACAAACTAAAAATCCTGTATAGACGCTTCGAAACAGGGTGAATCCATACGATAAAATAACACTTTAATGGAATAAATGTAATAGTAAGGACAATAATAGCCACTTTTCAAGATGCATACACATATGGCATTCGTAATCTAATAATAAGATTTCGATTTGTTAAATAATGATGTACGTTACGTCGTGTAACTTTCTCATTTCATCCATAATTTATCCACATAAATCAATGATATATTAAATAAATTGTTAATCTCAATGTAAACATGTTGAACATCATTATACTTTTAATATTCCTATCTGGCTTTTAAGAAAACTCTTTATAATAATTCGATTGCATAAATAAATATTTTTCATACAAGGAAATAAATAATATTCACAATGGTTGTAAATAACGCATGTATTCTAATGATTGGATACTTATTATTCAAAAAAACTACATGAATCGGTTGGAGTAAAATATGATTATTTAATTTGGAGAACTCTTTTATACTAATTAATTATTATAACTTTTAATATAAAAGATATCCAATGGTAAACAAGGCTAATTTGAATGCTCATTTTGACACTTTAAAATATAGTTGAAATTCTTCTGTATTTATAGATTAATTAACAAATTGAAAAAATACTAATTAATATATATATATATATTTATTTATTTATTGGTATTTTTAGTATTTTATTTTTAGTATATATTGATATTAAAATAATATAAAATTCATAAAAATATTTATACTTTTATAATTTCATAATAATCTACAAGCATTAATTTAGAAAAAAATTATTTATCATTAATAAGAGTTCAATTTTATCATTTTATATATATCATGGTGACTCTTAATAATTTACTCCGTTATAAATATAATGTAAATAAAAATAATGATAAATTTTCATAGATGTATTTAAACTTATGATTTTATAAATAATTAAATGATTTAATGATTTCAATGCATAAAAATAATACTCGATTGACTATTCTTAAGTTTTTCGTTTTCAAACATATTTATGTAAATGATATTACCAAATTTTATTCTGGTTATTTCTTTTAAATACAAATCACCATAATCATAACATAATTATAAATGATTTCCTTAAAATTATGAGATCGTATTCTCTAGAATTACACATTTAATAAATCTTAATTTTTAAAACATCAAACATTTTCATGTGCTTTTAAAAACATTTTCTAAGATATTTACTTTTAACTTAACAATTCTGAACTACGGATGTAATCATTTTCTCAACCATCTATAGCAATCAATAAATAAAAATATATAAAAACATATATATATATATATATATCATACGAGAGAGAGAGAGAATTTTTAGTAGAATTTTTATTTTTACGTAAATATATAATTGAATGCTTGGAATTTGTTCAAGAAATATTGATTTAATAAAATTTTATAAGAACAAGTATATTCATCTTATAATTCTGAAAATTTTATTTTAATTTAGTAATATGCATACATCATCATTTTAAATGAGTTCAACGTATAGAAGATAAAAAGTGCCAATCATTAATTATTTTTTAATACTATATATATATATATATATAGATTATTATTATTTGAAAATCGAATAAACTGTTTTGACTAATTTTAGTTATAGGTTTGTAAGTAAAAATATATTAAATTTCTAATATATAATAAAATTACTAAAATAATAAAACTGTTATCGATAGCTTATTTTATTTATTCAAATAAGGTTTAGAATATTAAAAAATAAGAAAATATTTAAAATTTCTTAGACGTGAAGTCACAATCCATAAAAATTTTTCAATTATCGATTTATTATTTTCTCATAAGATTCTCTTTATTTTCTCACTAAGAACTAAATATATTCGAACAATTTTACGTAACGGAATTTATTTTTACATCAACATGTATTATAATATGTATGAAATAACTATTAACTATACGGAATTTATATAAAACAAAGTTGCATAAACTTTTATTTATTTTATAATAATGTAAGATAAGCTTATGCTTGTAAAGGAATAATCATAAATTTAATTCCTACTAAGATTCATATTAAATCACTGTCTCACCACAAAGTATAATGAAAGATTAATTATTATTTTAAATTATTTATGGAAAATTACAATAGTTTTAGAGCTTAATACTGTAAAACGAAACCTAAAATGATATTGACGAATAATGAAGATAACAGGATAAAAAGATTAACTAAACAAAAATATAGAGATTTCATTTCTTACAATTTTTTTTTTTGATAGTAATTTCAAATATTTTATTATAAGGTGCGCTCCTCGAGCATAAAGCATTTATTTAGTTAATGACTAGTTAGATGATGAAAGTGCGTCTCCTTCACCAACATGTTCAACTATCTTAAGATAACCTTGAACTATTTAATGAATAACATGCTCTACATAGTTGGTAATTCTTCGGTATTTACAACTTGATGTTATAGCTCGGGATACGAATAAGTTTCAAATATTAGGAGCAGTAAAGTTTATGTTTTGTGGAATAGTAGATTCCCAGCTGAACATGAAACCAAAACTGCTGATGATAGATAGGCGACTTGGCAAGACCACACTATTCTCCCAATATTTAATCTTTTCGTACTAAAGTCAGTCCATTCTTGTTATATGGCCTTAATAAATAAATAAATAAATGTATATAACGTGGGCGAATTTTAATAACATTTCTTGGTCAGCTCTGAAAATAAAATTTCTATTTCAAATTACGAAACTTAAATAGTTAAAAGTACTTCAGCTAATGTATGTACAATTTTTATATAAATATTCATAATAAACATCCGTCTCTACGTCATTGAAATATTATTTATATTAACATAATGTTATCTGAAAAATTGATCGAAAATATATTGATTAAAAAATACAAGACTCATTTGTCAAAATAAAACTGAATGACTGCATAAATTTTAAATTCTAAATTCTAAAGAACTAAAACGACTAGATTAGATAAATTGAATTTATTCTACAATATAAACTAATAATGAACATAATTATAATCAATAATATACAAAACAATTAAATAACGTAATATGTGCGATCAGTGGGTGAGGAATAAAATTAAAGTCCTTAAAGAATCTTTAGGTATAAATTTTTTTAATAGAAAAATTACAAGATCGTCTCCATTATTAACAGTTTCATCATCATCATCATCGTATATATATATATAATATAAAAATAAGAATGAGATGAAATTAATGCTCAAATGGTCTTGTATGCGCGTTAGAAAAGATAGAAGAAAATAGCGAAAAGCAATTGAAGCGAAGGCGAGTATAAATTACCTATAGATGTTTAAATTCTTTTAAAGTCACGCCACCCAAGTCGGTAAAATCATTTACGAAGCACCTGACAACACCTGTACCACAGGTATAACGCACGGGTGTCCGATTTGAAAATAGCGAGCCTCATCCGTCGGTATATGCTCAGGTAAAAGGTGCGAGAGCCACTGACCTCATTTTAGTTTACCGACTCGCCACTTGGTGGCGATCTTTCCAATTTTCTATAAAATTCTCCTTAAAGCGGCGATATGCTGCTGTTCGACGACTCTATGCGAACATTTTCGTAAAGGTAATTGCAAATTGCATGCTTTGTATAATGAAATGGAAGTATTCTCGGCAACGCATGCGTGCGCATTGAGTTCGTACTTTAATACTTCGTTTCATCTTACTGCTAGAGAGTTTTATTTCATCGCAATGCATTTTTGCAAAAAGTTTCATCTTTATTTACTCACTATGCGACGGGACAATGGTAATGAAGAATATTACTATCTATAGTGAAAAAACATTACAGCTGAATTCTTAATTGGATTACTTTATTACTTTTTATAATTTTTTTTTCTTCAAACCAATACTAATACAAACGGCTATGCGATTATTAATTATTAGAAAACTTTTCAATTAATTAATGTTAGCCAATTACTCATTTACTATTTTTTAATATTATACTTTACTCTTATCTATAATACGTAAAAGATAAATTTTAATTTTCAAAATAATAATTTGATTTATTAAATCAAATTATCTTTAGTATTGAATATTATTTTTATTCTATCCATATATATATACATATATATACATATGTATATATATATTTCATTATGCAATTATTCGATAGAAATTGATATTGATAGAGACTTCTTATAAAATGTTTCATTTCATAAATAAATTCAAATTAATGTAAACAAGTGTAGTATCTATCAAACAACAAAATACAAAATAAAAAAAAGTAGCATAGGAAGCACAGGAAATTTAAGTTCAAATGAATGTCTATGAAAAACCGAAAATTT
Organism: Ceratosolen corneri; assembly: GCA_030522565.1. Lineage (NCBI taxonomy): Eukaryota > Metazoa > Arthropoda > Insecta > Hymenoptera > Agaonidae > Ceratosolen > Ceratosolen corneri. The sequence goes on from JAPYYT010000471.1 coordinate 45,998, forward strand.
CTATTCCATCGATAAAATATATCTTGGCATATAAATCTATATTCATATCCATTTGAAAAATTATATATTATTTAACACTTAGTTCAGCATAGTGTGTATAAAAATGTTTAATACCAACGTGTAAATAACAAAAAAAAAAAAATTCTTATTGAGTAAAATAGTAAATTTTACATTTTACTCAATAATTTGATATTTTTCTGTTACATTAATTTTTTTTATTTTCGTTTAACCTATTTATCTATATAGTTCGATATTGTTCTTTTGTTCAGTCTTAGTTTATACTAATGTAGTTATAATTAATGTGATTGACCGATAAATCTATTTTAAATATTCCGTTCGTATATAGCATTTATCTTTATTTCATGTATTGTAATTTTTTTAATATATAAATGCAAATGTTTATGTAATATCGCACAACATAAAATATAGCATTTGGAATACTTTTTAACTCTATTGAGCATTACTTTAAATAATCCATTTTTCTACATCTATAAGTTGAACAAGTAGTTTAAATGAAATGGAATGTGTTGTGCATATTTATGCCTTTCCACGAGATTCATTTATAATACAGTTCACACGAAAAATGCATATTCTTTTGAGTAGTAGGAGACAAAAGTTCATTAAAAAATTATAAACATTTTCTAAATATTCAAGAAACCGAGAAAGACAATTTTCCTTCGTTTTTTTATTGCTTAACACAGACTTCCTTTTTATTGTTTGTAAGCATATGACCGCCAAAGTCTTAGCGCGAGTCTTAGATGTTCACTATACTGAAACGTACCGAGTCGTTCCTCTTGGCTTACCATGCATGCTTTTGCTAGCCATAAAGCATAATAGTATGCTTAGTATGAGATATATGACACTCAAGTTTTGCATGGAAAAGAAAACAGATTTTCCTTCTTTTCTACTTGTTTAGTTACATCTATCTATTTATTTGCCTGCAAATCTATCTAGCCTCTCACTGCTTCTCTCTCTCTCTCCCTCCCTCTCTGCCTCTCTCTCTCTCTCTATCCCTCTCTCTCTCTGTGTCTCTATATCCCCCCCCTCTCTCTCTCTCTAATATACATTTATTTTAAATAAATATATATTGTACGTAGTACTGATGATATGTAATTTTTTAACTAATATTTCTGGACAAACGATTATCAAAATTAAAAATCCTTTCAAGTAAAACACGTCATATAAATTAGATCTATTCTAAACTACTTTGAAAATAAAATTGATTCGAATTTTCATTAAAATTACACATCTTCACAGGCCCAAATATACACAACATTTATTTGTATATATATGTGTGTGTGTGTGTGTAGGTATCTAGTTACCTACGTAAATATGTGATAAAACTAGTACTATTCATATAAATGTATGCGCTAATTATAAAATTTATATATAAAAAAATATGAAAAAACCAAACAAAATTTCTAAACAATGCAAACATTTTCTATTATTAGAATTAATATTTAAATTAATAATTTTGATAAACATTCAGCTTTCACGTAATTTTGATATATAATAATAATAATGTTTTAATAAGAATATGATACCCTACAATGCACTGTTATATAAGAGTACAATCAAAAGTTATTTTATACTTATGAGAAAGTAAGTAAAGCTGTAAATGAAATGGTAGCTCACACACTTTTAACGTTGTTCCTTATTTACTTATATATTACTTACATACTTAGTTTTTAGTTTTATTCAATCAATTTGCTATTTAGATATTTTCTCTAGGTGCATAAAAATTTGCATAGAATATTTCTTAAAGGTTCATTATTCTATCGTGATCCCAAAAGAAATATTCTCCGAACTTTTTGATGAGCTGATATAGAGTGAAAGTAATATAAGATGATATATAACTTATTAAAGCCATATTCTCATATATACTGTAATTGTATAACCTCTACCAATATATTTGACATGCAGATTTATACATCAGCATATATTTATATGCGCAAATGCATGTATACTTGCATTCATAAAAGAACATTCCTACATACAAGCGAAATAATTCACTTTCTCATATATTAATGTCATATATCATATATTAAAAGATAATTAAATTTTAGCACATAAATTAATAAATAAAAAATATATAAAAGTCATCAAAGCACTAATCGTTAAAATATTATAGAACACAGAGTAAACTGTCGAAAAATGAAAAATAAGATAAATTATTGTTAAGGCCATTTTAACTTTAGAATGTGTTCTTTATATAATTGAGAAAATTGAGTTATTTTACTGTTGAATTTTCTTTCGTAGATGATTCTATCATAGAAAATTACTACAAGTCAGGAGCAGAACAAATATTTAGTGAAAGAATGATAAACTTTCCAGTTCATGTATACTGGAGCTTTAAATTATTTGAATTTTACTGTTATTTATGATATTAATCACGAATTAATATGACAGCACAATCGTGACTTTCACATCAAAACTAAAAAAAGAATTTCCATCATATTTAGAGCAGCAAAATGATTATAAAATATGAACTAATAAAAGTAAAATTATGAAATAGTAAAGAACTATATTAAATAGAATATGAATGATTACAATATTTAAATGTACAATATTTTAATTAATTCAAGCGTATTTTTTAATAATTTAATTACTCTATTATGATATTCAAAGGAAAATGAGAATTATTTTTGTAAATATAGATTTATGATGATAATGCCCTCGGATTTATGATAAATAAAAAGAAATCAGATATATTTGATTGCAGATAAAGATAAAAGATACTTCTATCATTTATATTTTAAGTTCAATGAAAATATATAAAAATATGAAGAGAGTGCTCTAAGAAAATCGATTTCTTTTAAAACTTATTTATTACCACAATTAAAATACTTAAAAATTAGATTATTGAAATTGATGATATTAATATGTTTTATAAATCAGCATTGTTATTCTTACTATGATAATTCCTTCTATACATTTAAGAAAGTATTCTAAGCCGTATTAAATAAGAACGTATTTTTTATATAAAAAACGACTATTGATTATTATCAGAAGTGAGTTTTCTATTGAAATATATACTCGAAAAATGAAGATTATTCATAGAAATCATTCGTGCCTGATATATTTAATGGTATTATGTTAAAGGGACGAGATATATTTAAGAGTTAAACCTATTGGAATATATGAAATTCGAAAATCTATACAATAAAATTGCAATATTTATTTTGAAAGGGTAATATATCGATTATGGAACATAATATGTAAACTTATTTTCAATTTAATATTATATTGAAATATTTCGTTGAAAAATATTTTCTTTAATGCTAAAGGATTCATACTTTCTGGGTTATTATATTCTACATTATATATGTATATATATATATATATATATATATATATATATATATATATATATATATATATATATATATAAA